>BHFT01031320.1:0-44759 GCA_004320025.1 Laticauda laticaudata | reverse complement strand
CTTCAGCTCTGTGCTTCTCAGAGTATAATGTGAGCTTGCAGCTGCTTCTTCCTTTTAACTGCTAGTGGGGTGTGACTTGATTGGGTGGGGGTTTGGACTGTGTTCTGACTGTAGGGGGGTTGGCTGTGGTTCTGATTGGCTGGGGTGTGTTCTGCTTAGGTGGGGGCCTGGTTGTGCTCAGTGTTAGTCTTAGTTGCTGGGGATTTGAGCTGGTGGACGCTGGTTTGGCTTGTTGTTTGGCTTCGTGTTCGTGATCATGCCACATCTTCATGGTGAGGTGTCAGTTTGCTTCTTGTATGTCAGAAGGGTTGAGCGGTAGTGTGCAGTGCAGTATGGCTTCTGGTTCCTGTCGTGTGTCCTCTTCTGTGTGCGGGTGTGAGTCTTTTTTCTGCGTGGAGTGTGGTGGTAGCATCTTGTGTGGCACTTTGTGGGTGTTGGGTCTGGGTTGTCATTCTTCATATTGAGTACTCGTTTATTAATGAGGGCAAGTTTCCAAATGGTTGTAGGTGAAGTATCAATCTCGTTTATTCATGCTAGTGGGCGTTTTTCTCTATCTCTATGCTTCTCTGATTTTTCTGTTATTGAAGTGTTCGGTTTTGGCAATAGTTCTGGTATTTTTAAAGTCAAATTTCATGTCCTGTGGCTTTGAGGTGTTGACCAGGGAAGAGGTCAGTTCTTCTTTTTTTGATTGAGTTCTTGTGTTCTCAATGCGTGCCACTAATTCTTCTGTTAGTGTGTCCTATGTATTGGTGGGCAGGCGGTGCAAGGGATTCGTATACTCCTTGGTTTTCTAACTCGATTTTGTCTTTAGGGTTTCTTAAAGGATGGTGGATATTTTCTGTTTGTGCAGAATGCTGTTTAATGGTTGTGTTTTTGGAGGATCTTGCTGATTTTGTCTACGCAGGAGAAAACCCGAATAACCAAAGATCCATATATTATATATGGTGTGTGTGTGTGTTGTGTGTGGTGTATGTATGTATGTATAATAAATTATATGCAAACAAAATGACAGACCTACTCCAAGACTCCCACATACAAACTATAAACACAGACCCAACCACATGTCTAGAAAAATTAAACCAAGAAGAAAATTAAACCAGCCATATAAGCAAAGAATCCAAACAGACGATCATCCCAAGGAGAAAATCTTCTGGATGCCCCAAAGTATGACGGCTCCCAAAAATACACAAAGAAGGCATACCTCTCAGACCCATAGTCAGCTCCATAGGAGCACCATTACAAAACCTAGCTAATACTTAGCAAACAACTACAGCCCATGCCTGAAACCGCAGCTTCAGTATGTTACAAAACTCATACCCACTTCTTAGAAATGATCAAAGATCTAGACGTGAACAAGAAGATCTGCTTGTAAGTTTCGACGTGGTTTCACTATTCACTCAAGTCCGATAAAAGAAACTCTTGAAATCATCAAAAATAAATACCAACCGACTAAAGACTCATGGAACTAACAGACCACTGCCTAACCAACACATATTCATATAACAAAGGACAAAGATACAAGCAAATTGAAGGAGCCCCTATGATCACCACTGTCACCCGTCATACAAACCTGTTCATGGAAGAAATTCGAATCAGAGCCCTGGCTAATGCCACCCACAAACCTCTGAGCTCCAACTCAAACACCCCCCCACCAGGCACCCAGGGTGAAACTAGCTTGCTAATGGATAGCAGCGCGTCCTGTTCACCACGAAGCAATTCTGCACTGAAAAGCCTCCAACACAGGAACAGAGTGTTGCAGCCAATCAAGCCACAAAGAACAGACAGAAGAAACCAGAAACAAAGCAATCAATCAAACTCCAACGTCCAGTGAAACACAGACCCAGGCTCCTAGCCAATCAGAATAGACCAGCCTCGAATTTGAAACCAAGAAGCTGGTGAGACCCACCTCCATACAGAAGCCTGATGATGGGCAGAGAGATTCTGCTGAAACGTTGCTACAACTTTAACAGCACTACAATTGACGTGGGAAATACCCGAAGGAAGCTAAACAGCACACATGTAAGTTCCCGCGAAAGCTTTAAAAACACACACGACACACAAACACACACACACACACACACACAACATGCACACACACACATAATATATATATATGTGTGTGCGTGTGTGTGTGTGTGTGTGTGTTGTGTGTGTGTTTTCTGAGGTTTTCGGCGAGTATTTGTATGTGGATCTTTGTTATTCGGGTTTTCTCCCGCGTACCAATTGGAAGTATCTCTAGGCAATCGTGATTGGTAAGTCTCACTTCATGCATTCCAGGTTGTTTCTTCAGCTCTTTGCTTCTCAAGATACTTCATTGACTTCATCGACTGTCATCGAAACGTTGCTAGATACTTCTCAATTCTAGCGCGGAGAAAACCCGAATAACCAAAGATCCACATACAAATACTCGCGAACCTCAGAAAACATATTATGTGTGTGTGTTTTAAGCTTTCACGGGCACTTTACATGTGTGCTGTTCAGCTTCCTTCGCGGATTATCCCACATCATTGTAATTGCTTTAAGAAAGTTGTAGCAATGTTTCAATAGAATCTCATCTGCCATCATCAGGCTTCTGTAGTGGAGTTTGTATGTGGGTCAGGCTATCACAGCCTTTGTTAAATTTGAGGCTAGCTATTGCTGTGGCCAGGATGCTTTTTTCTTCACCTGATTGGTGGGAGTCTTGCTGTCTGTGTTTATTGTACTTGTGAGTTTGTTTGATTGAGTTTCTGGGTTCTTCTGTCTGTTTTGTGGCTTTGATGGCTGGCAACACTGGTGTTTGCCTGTATGAGGCTGTTCAGTGAGCTTCGCTTCGTGTGAAAGGATGGCGTATTATCTATTAGGAAGCTAGGTTTGCATCTGGGTGCCTGGTGGGGGTGTTTGAGCTGGAGTACAGAGGGAGTCTGTTTTTTGCCCAGGTGTTTGCGCTTGTGGTGTTGGAGTCTTTCTATTTGAGAGTGCAGGCTTCCCAAACAATTGACAGTCGTGGTGGAATCATCTCTTCTATTTCATGCGTTTAGGTCTTTCAATCTCTATGGCTTCTCTGATGATTCTGTGGCTGGGTTTTTCTATAGTGGCTAGGGTTTGGTGCCATTGAAGTTGATGTTTGTGACCTGTGTTTTCATGTGTTGGACTAGTGAGGAGGTGTGTTCCAGCTTTTTTTACTGCATTTTTGTTGTTCATGCCAGGCGGGTACTTAGTTCTTCTATTGGTCTGTCCAATGTATGTGGCGGGAATGATGCACAGGGAACTTCGTATATGCCTTGGTTTCCCAGGTCAGTTTTATCTTTGGGGGTTTCTAAGGATGGCTGCTATTTTTTTGTCTGTTTTAAGGCAGTCTTGACGTGATGCCGGTGTAGTATCTTACTGATTTTGTCTGTGGTAACCTCTTATGTAGGCAGGACAACTGTTCCATAGGTCTGTTGATCTTCTAGGTCTCGTTATGTCTTGGTGTGTTTTGTGGAGTCAAGCTGGTGATTTGTTTTTGGTAGAAGCCGTTGGCTGTCAGTAACTTTAGTCAGGGTGCATAGTTCAGTCTTTATATGTGTCTTGTCTACGCAGACTTTGGTTCTGGTGATTTAGTGTTTTGGCCACGGAATTATCTGTGCTGGGTGTGGTGGGATTGGGGATATCGTTGAGGAGCGGTTGGTGGTGTGTTTTCTTCTGGATACGGTGTGTCCTAGTGCTGCCATCTATTCTTTTGTAGATTAGTACATTTAGGAATGGTAGTGCTTGTTTATTTACGTTTCCATGGTGAACTTGATTTTTGGGCGTGTGTTGCTGTTTAGGTGTGCTAGAAATTGTTAGTTCTTTTCTCATGGGGCCAAATCACAAATGTGTCATCGATGTATCTTAACCACAGTTTGGGTTTGTGGGTGGCATTCGCCAGGGGCTTCTGGATTCGAATTCTTCCATGAACAGGTTTCAATACGGGTGACCAGTTTTGATCCCATAAGGGCTCCTTCAATTTGCTTGTTATCTTTGTCCTTTGTATGTGAATATATGTGTGGGTGAAGCAGTGTTCTGTTAGTTCCATGAGGTGTTTAACTGGTTGGTATTTATTTTTTGATGATTTCAAGGTTTCTTTTATGGGACTTAAGGTGAAATAGTGAAACACCGGCGAAACTTACAAGCAGATCTTCTTGTTCCACATGTAGTCTTTGATCATTCCTAAGAAGTGGTATGAGTTTTGTGGAGAAAGATCTCCACACCACAAGCCAGACAAAACACCTGGGCACAGACTCCCTCTGATACCTCCAGCTCAACGACACCCGCAACCAGCACCCAGATGAAACCTAGCTTCCTAATAGATAAGAGCCGTTCTTTTCATGCGAAGCCAAGCTGGCACTGAAAGCCTCCAATACAGAACACAGTGTCCCAGCCAATCAAAGCCAGCAAAAGAAAGAAACGCAGAAACACAATCAAACAAGCCTGAAGATGATGAATGAGACTTCATCGAAATGTTGCCTAGATACTTCCAATTCTACGCGGGAGAAAACCAGAATAACCAAAGATCCACATACAAATACTCGCGAAAACCTCAGAAAACATATATTATTGGAAAAAGCATGTAAATCTTGTTAAATTTATTTACACTTAGTCTGTAGCTTAGTTGTGGTTTGGATATATGCAATTTCATTTGTAAAGGATTGATTTTTACATGATTTTGCAGCCCTGATGACCTTAATTAATTATTTAGGCCTCCCTCATACGACAAAAGAGCCTTGACTGAGGAAAAGTTTTTATAATCACATTTTCCCTTTCTCTCTCACTCTTACAGACCTAGTGGAAGTAGAAAGCCAAGTGCTGGTTTTCCTGTGATAACAAAAAGCAGCTTGGAATGATGACCTTACTATTTTGTGCAAAACTCTCAGTTCCTTTTGTTAAACTTTCCCTCCTGGATTTTGAAGTAGCCAAATTAACTGAGCCAACTCTGTGCTTTAGCTGCAGAAGAAGCACCCCACACCCAGATATGATTGGGTTGTATCAGGAGAAAACACTCATTGGAAAATGAGATGAGAAGTGGCCTGATCAAAGGCATTAAGGACTAAATCAACTTAGAGAATGCATGGGGCCAGAGCCAGTTTAGAGAGGGTGACTGGAGGTGGAATATGACATGAGCTGTTTCAGAAGACAAGTGGCTGAGAACTGTTAACAGATCAAAGAGACAGAAACAACAGGCACACTTGCTTATAGGGTAACAGGCAACACTGACAGCCAGCTAGTAGTGGTAATAAACTACTCCAACCCAGGAACTAAGAGATGTCAAAATCCCAGAAGAAGTTCAGGTCAGAGCATCTCAGAGTATGGTTAAAATGGGGTGATATACATGATGATATATGATGATTTGCATCATCATTATATTGACCTTTCTTGGCCATATTTTTAATAACCCTGAGAGGCAATGTATACTGAATCCCAAAGCTTCATAAATGCGAGTCAGCAACCAAGGGGGTCTAATCTGGGGTGGTTAAATGTTGGCTATAACTCAGGCTGAGGAGAAAAGAAAACTATCTCCGGCACTCCATAGTTGGAAGAGCGACTGAGGATGGAGTGAGATAAGGCCTTGTTACTTGTTGGCAGTTTGGGCAATTCAACCCTGACTGTAAAAGAAATGGGGGACAGCACAAGAAGTTTATAAAAAACCATAAAAAGCTACAGGCATGATAAAAATCTCATGCAATAAGAGGGAGGGAGGGAGAGAGAGATCTAAAACAAGCGGTTACCTTCCATTTTTTGGAAAAGGAATTATTTTTGTATAATAAAAACCTCACTGGCAACAGAAGGACATAGAAGCACTTCTTGTTTGTAAGATTTGTAAGAAAAAGAAAATCCAATTGCAAACACTTATTGTCTCAATCAAGTTCATTTAATATACAGTGTCTTCCCCAATCTATCACACACAGAAACATATTGAAACACACTTCCAGTCCCACTTCTCACGTATTCACATTTATCTCCCTTATATATTTATGCCCAGACACAATTCTCTCATCATCCTTGCATTTGTATTGAAATAGAAACCAGCATTTCTATGTTCTGTCCAGTAAAAGGAGTTTAAGAGAGCATCTTTTTAGAACATGATCATAGAGCTGTGTGCGACCATTATGTAAGGTTTGAATGGCATTTATAACTTATGATAAGCCCCACAGATGATTTCTAGGGGCCAAAGAACATGGTTATGTATAGATTAAAAATATCAGTCATAATACTTTTGATAAAAATATCAGAACTGAATAAGATTATGCTTGCTCTCAATGGATTGACACTGTTGTTTTTCCACAAAAACATCAAATCTTGTATTATCCTGCACCCTTCTTGGTGAAATTCAGTCTTGGAAACAGACCAGCTTGCTGTATGCACACTCACTTATATTAGCAACAGGGGAGCAATTTTGTAATGAGCCAAGACGGCTAGCTGCTAACAGCCTAACCAAAGTGGAATACTTTTTGTGCAGTCTTCCAGAGTTCTTTTTTTACATTCTGGCCTTGATGTATTGGGAAGCAATGTTAATAATAAATGATTTGATTCAATTTCTTCTTTGCATAAATTCATAGAACTTAAGACTATTTTATAGCCATTTCCTATATACAGCTTTAGTATAATATGCACGTTTTAGCTGGATTTCTCAATGGCTGTATTAAGTATGGAATTCTTGTTATAATGCCTGCTAGTGATTAAATGCCAATATGATTCGTGCCTTGAACAAAGACTAGAAACTCAAATATGTCTGATGCTACTTTCTTATCATCTCCTTCCTTCCGCAGTAAAACACAGGGTTAGCTTCTCACAATAATAATCAGAGCCTTGACAATTCTAGTATATCAAAGTTGCTATGCTGTTTTTCGAAGAATATGGTCTATCATGTTTTCAGAGCAAGAAGGATACCCACGTTTTCCTTCTCTTGTTCCCTAATCAAATTTAAAATAATTCTCTTTTTGAGATTTCCTATTAATGTATACCCATGGTCAAATTGACTTTGATCAATGTTTTATTTAAGACCCACGTAAACATGGGGCTCTCTTGTTCCTGGCTTATCTGGTGTAAGAAACCAGTAATTTACTGTAATCAACTAGCTTTGGAAAATATAGCAGTTGTTTGGATCTTTTTCAGCTGTAGGCATTTTTAGGGTGAGTTTTTCATATACTTTGAACTTGGAAATATTCCCATAGCTTTTTCTAAAATACTTATAAATGAAGCCAAAAATAAGAATAAAAGCAAACAAAAATTATTGACATTATTTGACAACTTGCTGAAATTCTATGGAATGATTTCAGATTAATCAAGATTAAATTACTGAATTTAGTCAAATTGTTCAGACTAAACATTTGGAAAAAGTTATGTCAGAGGCAGGATGAATTTGCACTAACTCAGGTTGGGTGGATCACTCCGTTTATAGGGTGTCTTAATTTCAAAAGACAGTAGTCTATCAAAATCCATTCCTTCCCATTTCTGCATTAGCTTGCAAAATTTTAAATTTACTATTAGTTTAATAGCCATCTCTAGTGTGGTATTCCAACATTGGGTGCCCAGGCCATCTGGCAGAGCCAGGTCTTACAGAAAGACAGGAGAGTGGGGGCAGACCTCACTCTGGGGGCAGGATCTTCCAGAGGGCCAGCACTATAGCAGAGAAGCCTCTTCTTCTGGATCCTACCAGTTGGAATCCCTTGACTGGCAGGATCTGCAGCACGTCTATCCTTCAAGCATGAGTGGGGCAGGCTTGTCATAATGGGATGAGATGGGTCTTCAAGTTACTTGGATCCATACTATGGAAGATTTTAAAGGTGATAACTAATCCCTTGATCTGCATCTGGAAGCAAACTGGCAACCGGTGCAGTTTGTGAAGCAGCAATGTAACATGGCCATTGTAGGGGCCCCAAAGGCTGCTCATGCTGTTGTACTCTGTACTAGTTAAAGCTTCCAAATATACTTCAGGGGTAGCCCCATGCAGAGGGTATTGCAATAGTCCAGATGAGAAATAAGTGGGGCTTGAGCCAGGGGTGGGATTCTACCGGTTCGGACCAGTTCGTGTGAACCCCTAGCTCTGACAATCAGCTAGCAGTGAACTGATTTGCTCTGGTGATCATATGGGCCTGCCCGCCTACCCCTGCGCTATACTTATCTATATCCTCTCAGCTGATTTGTGCTACAGAGTGGATTGCTACTTCTCAGCTGTTTTACTCCCCAGTAATAACATAGCAGGTAAGTATTTTTAGAAAGTGTTTACGTGTGCACAGCGTGAAGCGCACAATCACCAAACCGTTTGTTGTACCAGCAGTCTCCCACCTCTGGTTTGAGCGATTGAGCGCAGGGAATCCTGATGCAGAAAAAATGTGCACAACTTCAAGCTGTGCAAAGGGTCTCCTAGCTATGCCCGCCATCTGCTCTTTGAGCAGGAGTTGCAAGTCCAGGACAGATTAGATTAGTTCTGAATCATCCTTTCTGATATTAACTTCTGCAGCTAGAGAAAAACAGGGCTGGTTCATAGGGCAGGATGAAGTGGAAGATGACTGTAGTAGAAATGTACCACATTTCTATTAAAAATGAGACTTTAGGCATCTTAAAAAATAAGAATAAAATAATGTAGTGATAAATAAGGAATTTAAATTAAAAGGAATTAAAAACACAAATAAAATGATCAATACAAGAAAAAGATGATGAAAACACACCTCAGCAGCGTGGGCAGCTTACAGACCTAAAGCCTTGTAGAGAAAAATGAAGGATCTTGCTTGTGGCAGTAATATAATAAAAGGTGGATTCACCTAATCTCTCTTGGCAGGAACTCCTTAAGCACAAGTGCAGTTACCAAGGAGAGTTTCTATTTCACTTTAAATGTGTCTATGAATGTGGCAGGAGAGATAGTTGCTTCAATTCATCTTAAACCTGGGCAAGATTACATTCTTTTCCTATCTCTCATGTATTATTTCAAGTTTTCATTACATTTACATTACTATGCTATGCTACTCAATATTTCTCATTGGGCAGGTACTTCTCCATTAAGTCTATTTAAAACATTTTTTTTGCATTCGCAAAGCTTGAGGTTCCCGTAAGTCTCGTAATACTTCCCTTTAGTTTCTCAGTCACCCTATTTTCTCTATATATTTTTCATTTAAAATACCTTTGTTCAGATATTGATTTAGCACAGAAGCAAAAAAGCTAACCTAAGCATTTTTAAAATTGGGAAAGGGAATCTAACAAGACAACAGAAAATAAAGTATGCTGTTTTCTTTACATCTCATAGTAAATGCCTACATGCCATGCAACATTCTAAATAAGCAGACAGACATAACTATTGTGGCCTAGAGGTTCTTAGGTATCAGCAACCACTGTAATAACAATTGTATTGACAGACACATTCATTACCCGTACATCTGTTCTATTTCCCACCTGACCCCGATAGAGCTGATAGTGTATGTCTGGGCCTGGCAGAAATAAAACAGAAGTGCCAGATTATCAAAGCCCCTTTGATTCATGCTGAGCTCTGGACTCCTTGTTGCCTTTGTGAGCAATGATAAGACAGTGTAGCTTCTCTCTCCCACAACAGAAGAGAGTCTCTCTACAGTTGCTGGGAGGAGAGTTGGCCACTGTTCCTAGAGATAACTGAAAGTATATCTACCTTCCACTCCATGCCAAGTTCACTGATACCGAAGAGGAGAAACTCAGTGTGTAAGGTGATAAGTATAGCTTAAAATAGTTGGAGCAATAAATTAGGTTTCTTGGAGCTTGCTCTGATCTTTGAAAAAGGTTACTTTGCTCTTTTTATTGGGTTGTTGTTGAAGGAACAATTGTTCGCTTAAATGGAATACAGTGAATGTGGATATTGGTTAAGCCATTCATTACACAGTATGTGCATTAATATGAGGCTGTGGAAATAGTCCTGACATCCTTCTGTGCTTCCTCTTCTCATTAGCACTTGCTTACCTGTATGAAAGTTTAGCATACATAAACCTTTAACCGTAGAGCATCTGTAATTTTCTATAGCTTTGTGTTTCTAGAAGATCAAAGAAGGTTAATGTCACATTATAGAATATGGTCTCTAAGACCAAAACAAGTGCAGTTCCAATTCAGGGGAGAAACAACAGGAAATGAAACATATAGAGAGTAGGAATATGGCAGTGGAAAAAAAACACAATTTCTCTTGATGCTTGCCTCTCAAAATTGCTTCCAACTGGAGTTGTAAATGAAAGGCAGCAACAGAAGAACAATATATGCATTTCTCAATAATGCACAGTTAACCTTTGAAAACCTGACCTCCCTTTAAAAATGATAAAAGAAAAACTACGTAACAGGAAATTCTAATAATATATTATTATATTTACTATGTGCCATCAAGTTAGTTTTTGACTCCAGTTGGCCACATATAAAATTATCTTGAGAGAATCAACTTTCCAATAATAAAAACAACAGGGTTTAATTATATGTACAATTGTTTTTGAATACATATGTATACACTTGGTCTTTATATCCTTTCCTTTTTATTTCCACTGTCATTCCCTTGTTAGCTGCCATATCTCAATCCAAGCCAGGGAAAGTATAAATTTAAGAAGCTGTTGCATTCGCTTTAGTCCAGAAAAACAATAAACCAATAGCTCGGCACTTGGAAGTAGTACTTCCATAAAATCTAGAGGGCTTTACATTCCTGAAGCCTAAGAGGAAAAAGACTATTAAAAACAAACTCATATATCTAGAAGAAAACAAAATATGCAATTTTGATAAAAATAAAATTACTACTTGCCCAATTCATTTAAGATTTCTTGTTGCATGACCTGAGATTCCTGTTTTTCTACTACATCCCTATCTTCTTTTCCTAATGCTTGCATTTTGAAGAACAAAATGCGTTTTTGAAGTTGTTTTATACTATTAGCAAGTTAAAAATATAAAAACAAAGTGCATTGATAGGAATAAAAATAGCATCTAGTTTGATGTTAACTTGTATAATGCTAATCAATCCTCATTAATTTCAGTGACATACATTCATTTCTCCTCTCCACTGTATATGCTATTGCACAGTTGGTTATAGTATGGGAAAGTTAATTTGACGCATCTAACATTCAAGTCCAGAGAATGAGCATTTTTTTCTAAAGAGTTAGACCTTGAGGTCTTTGCACTTTCATTTGATTGCAGAGGAATTTTGTAACAACTGTACCGATAAGGCTCAGTGATTCTTTTCATGCTTTGATGAATAAAGAAAGGCTGCTAAGTAAAACAAGGAACACTTTCCAAAATAATACTACATTCCCTCACTGCTTTTTCTGCTTAATGAAGAATTTAGCTGTAATTTAAATGTACAATTCGTATTGCTATTTGTGACTGCAGACAATGGCAGGCCATCCAACTGGGAATTGTCAGCAAAACAAGCCGAAGTTTCTGGCTTACATGTAATGCCAAACAATAAACTAATAATCAGTTTGAGTTAATGTAGAATGGAAGAGATTGAGTAAAATGTATTGAAACATTGACCAGTTTTTGGATTAGCTAATCTTTTTCATCTTGGCCATATAACTGACCAGGCCAAGCATGTTTATTCATGACTTCTGCATGGATAAAACCTACCGAATATACTCACATATAAGCCGACTCTAAAACTCAATTTTTTAAAATCAAATTAGGGGGTCGGCTTATACGCACATAAATCTGATCTCACACAAATGAACTGACATGACGCCACTTCTCATGATCACACATATTCGATATACCATTCTCCATACATAGCAGCATCAAAATTGGACTCCACTAATAAATGTTAATTCTGAAACTACAGACTCAATTTCAATATAATTTTAACTGTAACCTCAAATAAATGCACATAATATACGTCTGACTAAGCACATTTTTTTTTACTCTGGGCACCCTTCTTTTGCTTTTTCTATCGCTGATCATAACATGCTGTGATTCACGTGACCGCTTTCGTGTTTGCGATCGTCACGTGCAACATAGATTCTTTGCATACCGGACAATTAATTAATATTGTTCCTACACAAATGCTTTGATAATGAACCTTCATCAGTGCATTCATATTGATACTCTTTGTTTTACCAAAACAACACACCATGGATTTGGCAGTCAGCTTATATGCGAGTTTTTTGCAAAATTCCTCATTTTGGGGCAGTTTTTTAAGGGTCGGCTTATACGCGAGATCGACTTATATGCGAGTATATACGGTATTATTGAATATCAGATCCCACCATCCCTCATTACCATCCATTAACTGGCAGTTTACCAACTTTGGCCCAGTTTACACATTCTGGCTACCATATAGAATAATTTAAAAGAAAGAAAGAGAGAGAGAAAAAAGACAAAACAAAAAGTTCTTCTATAACTACTTAGTCAAACTGCTATTTGCTCTTCCTGTTCCCTCACTCAGATCATAAGAAGTTTACAAGCAAAACGCATTAGCAAAAGAAGCCATTTTATCTGTTTGTTTGTATACTGCTTTTATTATTTTTACAAATAACTCAAGGCAATGAACATATCCAGCATACCTTCTTCCTCCTATTTTCCCCATAACAACAATCCTATGAGGAGATTGGGCTGAAAGAGTGTATCTGAGTCATAGTTATGATGATCAGCTCATGATCAAATATAGCACCTGCACTAAAGTCCACATTTTATTACTAGTTTCAAGTTCTAATATATCTTGCATATTAGTACCACAATTTGCAATGAATGAAAACTTTCTAAGCTTTAGACTTTATTAAATAATGTGTTCCTAGTTGCACTCATGTCAGGCTAGGCAAAAATTTAAAGGGCAAAACATGATATGGTGTTGCATCCAATAGGAACATTTTAAAACAGCTGTATTTGTTCAATTTTTAGTCAGAACGTCCTTCGGAAGACAGATCCAGACCAGACAATACTTGCACATTTCAAATATTGATGTTTCAATCTCCACAATAATCCAGAATGGTCCAAACAAAGATTAGAAATCTAGAATCATCAGAAATCTCAAATAAGCCAAATGAGGGATTCTTTTGTAACAGTATCAAGTTCTTTTTTAATGTTAAATTGTGCTGCTTTGACACATTTTGATTCCAGTTACCTTAATAGTTTAATAGCAGAACTAGGTCACTGAATACAGATGATATAATGTACTGAGTTACATATTGGAGGGAATTGTAGATTCAGATACAGCTATGAAATTTATTTGCTACTCCTGTCATGCTGAATGATTAAAACTTTCTTCTGCATGAAAAGAACCAAAAAAAGATGACAATTCAGCAGCACAAAAAGAATAGAATTTATAGAAACATGAAATCACTTAAAGCCTTCTATCCAGGTAGATAGATCTATTATGTTTTCCTTCTCTGATTTTAAATTCTATATATATATTTTAAATAGGCCTCTTTTCATTTTTTTTAAAAAAAGCCATCAATTGAAGGAACCTCTCACCCTCTTTTACTCAAAGTTCCCCAAATAACTGCAGGAGACTGATAAAAATGGCAAGAACAATTACATCCAGCGACTGTTTCCAGCAATTTGTTTTCTTCTCAGTGCTCATTAATTTTGATTAAAGAATTTGCAAGGTGTACTTCAGCACAGCATCAGTGTCATCTTTCCTCCATTTCACGGAGGAAAGCGCTGAGGCCAGCTGTGATATATTATAATATAAGTGAAATCATCGACATAGGGCCACATGCACGCTAAATGTGTTTCTCCTAATGAGAACCAAACTGCCTTCCAGCCAAGCCCCAGAAAATAATTTAGAGAGCCTGAAAAATCTCAAGTTAATCCAGTGACATAAAGCACAAAGGGTAGATGTCTAATTAGCATTCCTCCCAGGGAGCTAAAAGCAGTAGTAATGCAAAACCGCTACCACTGTTATCACTTACTTTTTCCTTCACCCCCCCCTGCTGCCAGTTTCTCTGTTCAGATTCATCAAGCTGAGCCAAGTCAGCAAAGATGCACTGTGTTGTGGATTGGTGCCAAGTACAGTCAGCAGCACAGCAGCGCAGCAACAGCGGCCTGCATTCCTTTGCTAACACAGCAATGCAGATGCTCTAGGGAACTGTGAACTACTGGTAAACTCTGCAGAAGGATGAATCTGCTTGCTCCAGAACCCAAGATCTGATCTGGAAGCAGGGGAATTGAAACAGGCCAGGGAGGCTCTGCCAAGAGGCTTGTTCCTATTTTCTGTGTGCCGATCCATAAAAAATACATTAATGGCCCAGCAGCCTCCTAAATGATTTATAGTCAGATGTGTAAATTTCCTTCTCCTTGCTGAAAAATGTGGTGATAAGCTGCCTAATAAAAAAAAAAAAAACTACTTAAGGCCAAACATGATCAATAATAGATCACGATCGAGAAGAAGAAAAATTCCCAATAGGTACAGTGGACAGATGGCCCACAGGGAATAGATGAGCCAATATGGGAACATTAGAATGAAAGTTTTTGTGCATGTGCTAAAAACAAAAGAGATGATGACAAGATGGCAGTGGGACAGATGGGTAAGAAAATAACCCTGTTATTCATACTACATGATTTGTTTAGTAGACAGCAGAAAGAGACTATTACATTGTAGAACTTTAGGAAAGTCAGAGATTCTGAGATGATTAAAACATTTTGATTACTCACAGACCCTAAAAATGGCAACATTTAACTAAAAAAGTGCAAATATAGATATTTTCTGTCTCAGAACAAATGTAATAGGGTAATCCTTTTGAAAGTCTTTAAAGAAACTGGAAAAATTCTTTGAAGATAGCAAACTAGAAGTGGAGGACCTGTTAATTTTGCTTTCTCCTGCATTTAGAAAGAAACTTGCCAGTAAATCAAAGCAAAAAGCAAATTAAAACCTGACTATGCTTAGAGATGAAATTCAACTGGTACAGGTATTCCTAACATGGAAAAGATCTTGTTGAACTGCCTGAAAAACATATGCTAAATGTAAGACTGTCAAAAGATAACTCTAAAACAGCACAGCCAATGTCAGTGAATACACAGCACTCAAATCTGTAGGTTTCACTTTCGCTACATGAGATATTTAGTTAAATCTGAAGCTATTCCATAGTTTTAATGAAAAGTCAAAGAATTTCTTATCAAAGGAAATAAAAATTCACACTCATTCCTAAGAAAAACACAAGACAAACTAAACAGTGTTCTCTTTTCCTTAGTAGAGGAGAGGCAGTTTCAAAAACTTAAAGAGAATCACTGAAATAAAGATTGAAATAAAACGTTGAACCCATTTACCACATATTTTATCAGCTGCAAAAGTATCACCTGATATATCAGCCTGATATTTTGCCATTTCAAAGATCATTTATAATGAAGGAAGTCTGAAGTGTGATGATCACCTGTGTTCATCAGCATAAGAACGAAGAATGAAGGCATCCATTCTGATAGACATTCCTGATGACATGGAGAGATAGATGCAAAGAGAATCCAAGAGAATAAAGAATAATTCTCCTGGTCAAAAATACGCTATAGTTACTTCTATGCTTTATAATGCAAACTGACAATTCAGTCTGTTCTTGTCCTCTCTGCAAGTGTGTTACATGCAGGGTTCTTATTTCCATTCCTGCCTCATAAGTTTTCATCAATTTCAATAAAAGTAATGCTGTGCTGAAAATGCTTTACAATTTTTCTAATTGTTCTTCTACCTTATTCTTGGAGAACCCTATCCATTACTTCCCATGTTTTCTGTATGACATTTTTGATTTAGTATTGAAAGTGGCAGAGTATATTGCTCTGTTGTTTTCTGTCACATATGTTTCTACGTTTCACATATGAAATTTTTACCAAAATGTTTTTCGCAAGAAATTTCAAAAGCAAGCAATCTTTCATCAAATTATTTTGAATTGGTAACAAATGAAAGGTAAGTAATCTGAAAAGTAGAAGCAATCAGTCAACGCGCAAATATCCCAAAGATTCTAAATACAATCAGATTTACAGATTACAGGGAACAATTTCTAAAGATTTTCTGATAGTCCTATTGGATTTATTGTGACAGTGATTAAAAATTGCAGCTCTGTTTCTTATTTGATTCCTGGCTTCCTCTTTGCATCAAACAAAGTGTGATTATATTTTTTTCTCCAAAGCATCATATGAGAGATCCCTGAGATAGCTTCTCATGACTCCTACAAACTGGAAATCTCAGTGATACTTTGACTTGTGTGCATGTGTGTGTGTGTGAATATATACAGTATATATCCTTGTATTTCCAAATTTCTATATTTCAGAGCTGAAAATTATCCTCATAGGGATTCAAGAAAAGACTTCTTCTGATTAAGGCTAACTGGTTAATACTTATCTTTGAGCCAATACCATCACTGAACATAATCCCAGTAACCTTAGATATAATGCAAGGGTATTCCAATCATCCTACATCCTACAAGGGTATTCCAATCATCCTACATCTGCTTTTCCTGTAGTATAATTTAACGTATGATAGTATAATTTATTTTATACTCCCAAAGTGTTCATTCTCAAAAATTAACTGACTACTGTATTTGGAAATATTATAGTGTATAATTTTCCCATTTTTATGTGGAATTTATAACATAATAGATATGGGAACCCTACAAATTTTCTGCCTTATATGTTAACTTCTTCCAGTTACTGAAACTAAATATTAATATTTAGGCCTGAAGAGTTTCAGTTCAATGTTGTACCTTTCAAAAGTCTTTCAGAATTTTATTTTGTAACAAGTTTATTCTTACTTTAATTGCAGTATATGCACATCTAGTCAGACACAGGATCCATTCAATGGGGCATTGAAATTGCATGCCAGTATCTATAAAACAGTAGCTCATAAACTGTATGATGAGGCTTCAGAATATGTGTTTCAATCCCCTGAAATGGTGACAATGTCAAACGCCATCTCGGGGCTGCCATACCTGGGAGGAGGGACCCCTAGTTTGCAAGATGAGTGATGGGGTGCACACAGTGTCACAGAATCCATCAGTGGATGTTGGAGGCAGTGAGAGGCACATGTACAGCAGAGCTGACAACCAGCCAATGAACAGCTGATTTCCATCTGCCTGATGTCAGCCAATGATCAGCTGATCGTGGTTGCCTGTGGGCCGGCTAACGATAAGCTGATTGGGGATGCCTGCAGGCCGGCCAAAGAAAAGCTGATTGGACTAGCCAATGGTTGGCTGCTCCAGGTGCAGAAGGGCGGGGCTCCAGCCTTAATTTAAATCACAATAACCTATGGTATGGGTGGATAATTTTACACCTTGGATTAAATGTTTTATAAGGATGTCCTTTTGATAGCTTTTTTGTATTACTTCAGCAACTTCTGTCATGTGAAACTATATTATACACAAGCCTGAAAGCCATAGCCTAGACAGAATATGGTTAAACAGAACGGTTTCAAATATACAAAGGAATGGGACAAAATTAATATGTATAGTGCTTTCTCTTTGTCACCTGTTGAATAGATAGATACTGACACAGGTTGAATTAGAAGATGTGTAATTTTAAATCTGAAAGAAGAAACATCAATAACTTGCACTATGTTACTTACAATACTCTGATGATTAAAATGCAAATAACTGGCAAGCTTTTAGTAATGAAAATCAAGGAACACAGTAATATGGGATTAAGGTTAAATGTTATTTCAAATTCTGTACTACATAAAATGTAGCAGCTATGCATGGCAATCCCAGCTGTAATAGGTAAACACACATTCTGAACATGCTTTAAGGTATTCTTCCTTTTAGCCTCAATGCAGCAATAAGTAGAAAAATTTCTTATTCCTGTGTATCCATAGTATATATAGTCTAACTTGTACTGTAAGAATAAAATATATAATGAACATGGATAATGCTAAACAAAAAGTTGAGATTTGAGTGGATTATTTCTTTGCCATTTTGCCTTTGGAAAACATTTTCATATGTTTTTCTCAGTGGTATTTCTGACTATCTACTTAGGTTAATTTGTTAAGCAATTACGAAAAAAAGAAATGCAGGTGTTTTTTTAAATGATTCAAAATGCATGCAAAATGATCAAGAGACATCATCCTGTTTTTAAGCAACAACTTGAGATATGCACTTTAAAATCCTAATTCAAGAAAAGAAAAGGGATTCTGGCTGAATGGTGGTAAAAGTAATTAAGCACTGATTCTTCCAAAAGCCTCCAAAGAAGGTAACAGAGAACTTGTAACCTAAATTTAACAAAACATTGCTACAATCAAAAGAATGGGCAGTGAATCTGAGCCAAAACTATGGACAATGAATTGGGCGAGAGAAATGCTTCAAAAGAATGGCGTGAAAACAAGGCACTCTCTGTGTTTTCTGAGAACAGGCCTGTGTTTTCTTTAATACGGTGAAAGGCTGAAACCACAACTCACTTGTAGCTGATTGGTGTCATGAGACTACTAAAACAGCCAAAGCAACTATAAATATGCCTTCATGCCATTCTTTCATAATCATTGTAGGAATAGCAAAAAAATTTGACTCCTACTGCTGAGTGCCAGTTGATTTGACAACAAGGTTCCATTTTTTGAGACATTATAAATGAGGAGCAGGCCAATCTGGCATGTATTACCAAGATCTGGATAAGGCTTTTTTTTGGGGGGGGGGGGNGGGGGGGGGGAAGGGGGCTCTTTGGAATATGACTTTGAGATTCTCCTGTACTATCCCCCTCTGCAGGGAGGCTCAATCCTTTTAATTGGTCCATCTCCAGTGACTCCTGGCCCATCATTCCTATTACTCCCCATGGCTCAAAAAAGAATTGAGGGAGCTGAGGGCATTAAAAGATGCCTTGAGTGCTAATGTAGGCAAACAAAAAATGAATTTGACTGGACAGAAGGTTACCTTAAGGAATACTTTGTGGTGCTAAGGGCAGTAAGGCATCAATACTTCTCTCTTTTTTATTTTTTCCACAGAATGCTGTCCAGTGGTCCTGTTTAGGGTCACCCAGAGCTTCCTTGGAAAGAGTGGCCTGGAGATCCGTATTCATGGCCTGCAGAAGAATTCTCTAGGCTTCTGGAAAATAAAATCACTTGGTTTTGATCCCAGTTGGATACCAAGCATGGTGCAAGTCTTGTGGAGATGCCTGGAGAGCAAGCTTATCTGGATATGGTTTGATTTTGCTGAACTTGAGAAAGCAGACAGTGTCCCACAGAATGCAAATGTCACCACCTGCAGATTAAATCCATGCCCCTCCTGGCTGGTTAAGACTGCCCAGGAAGTGTTATGCGAATGAGTCCAAGTGATGGTGAATTCAACCTTGTTGGGAGGGTGTTTCTGGAACTTTTAGGGAGGCGCCACTGTGCTCTTTATTCAAGAAGCCATAATTGAACCTCGCTATTTGGACAGCTTTGTTCAATCTCCTACTTCCCCTTTTTAGGAAAGGTGGTTGAGAAGGTAAGTAGCATTCCAACTCCAGAGGATCCTGGAGAAAATTGGTTATCTGCATCCTTTTCAGTCAGTTTCAGGCCCATCTATGGAATCAAAATGGCATTGATTGCACTCATGGATGATCTCTGGATGGAGTAGGATGGAGATGGTGCATCATCCTTGCTGTTCTTGATCTTTTAGCAGCTTTTGATACTATAAACGATGGTATTGTTTTTTGGGCTGATTTAGGAGTTGGGAGTGGGTGGCAGTTATCTACTTGTTTACCTCCTTCCTCCAAGGCCAGTCACAATCAATATTAATAGGAATACCACAGGGTTTGGTGCATTCTCCTATACTTTTTAAATCTACATGTGCTGATGGATGAGATCATCTATTGCCATGAGATGAGGTATCACCAGTAAGATGATGATGCCAAGCTATACTGTATATCTCCAGTATACAGTACAGCTGAAGGGTATCCTGTTGTGGACACTTTTTGTGGTGCTTGGAGGCTGTGGGGGCCTGGATGGGGAATAACAGGCTTCAGCTGAACCCTGGCAAGATGGAGTGGCTGTAGGTGGGCCCCTCTATATCCCTGAGTTTATAATTTTTGATCTTAGATGGGCTACTACCAAGACAGACTGAGTAAGAGGGCCTTTGCTCAGCTTCATATTGTGTACTACTTATATTGTTTCTGCATAGGGAGGCTCTCCACTTGATCACCCATGCTCTGGTCATCTCCTGTTTGGATTATTGCCCTACATGGAAAAAGACAAGGCTGCCTAGGGGACCAGCTTCTCTTCTGTTGCCCTGACCTGTGGAATATTTTCCTCCTGAAAGTGAGGCAGGCCCTCACTCTCCTGGGCATTAAAACATGACTCTGAGGCCTTGCGTGGGGAACCCAGGGAAGCATGCAGGTTGGTTGATGCCTTGAGAGTCCTCCCTTCATCAACTGATTTTTATCAAGACTTAATTATTCTTACCTCCCTCAAAACATTTTTTTGGGAAATTTTAATTCTTACATTTTAATTTTTATATAATAAAACATAATAAAAACATATAATGTTTTTATATGCTTACAGTTTGTTATACATGGCCCAGAGGCCATCTTTAAAGAGGATGAGCAGTTCAGACATGTAAAAAATAAATAAATAAAATAAATAAACAAGCAACAGAAAAGCTTGTGAGACGAACTAAAGTAATAGTAAAGAAAAAGATCTAGCAATCTTCTTCTAGTCAGTTTAGTTAAGAATTTAAATTTATGGAAACCCTCTGTTTGTTGCTCTTTTATTTGTTGCCTTGTAGATGTTATTGATAGTGATACATGCAAATTGGTTTACTCTGATCACTAGAAAATTAAACCAACAGCACTGAAAAATTACAAATGGTCTTGTACGCTGTAAGTGTAAACTGTTACTTCAGAAATCACATGCACTTATAAGATCTCTCCATTCCCAATATGAAGTGGTATGTAAACTTAAGTAAATAAAAGAAGAAATTCAACTAATGTGTGCATTGTGTTATGTGAAATGAAATGCTGCTGCAATGAATGAGAAATGTATAGATGGAAAATTTCACAGATATATTCAAATACAGTACCTTAGAAAAATTTGAATTGTTAAGGTGACTATTACGAATGAAATAAGGAAGTACTTCTACAGCATTATTAGCAAATTCGGTCAATGGCGGAAAAGGGGCAGAGGGAGAATCATTCAAAATATTGGATGGTAGAAGGTGGGTGACCTGACATATACTCTACAAAGATCAAATAACTTCTGCCAGGAAAAAGATCTATAGAGAAGAAGGGATGTGCATAAGTGCTCCAACATGCCTAGCGTCCCTGTCTTAATGTTACCTATTATTTGTATCTCTTTCATGTATTAATAATCATGTTATACTGATATACATTATCAAAGGCTTGCTTGACAAAATAAATAAATAAGAATCTGAGATCTCTTTTCCAAGAAAAAAAAGGAAGGTCAGGCAAACAAGGCCAGCAAATAATTAAGGCACTTCTATTGTAACAACACCAGCAAGTAAAAAGCGCTTTCCCCCAACTGGATATAAATATTTGCTTATACCAGTTCATGCTTGAACTATTTTCTCCATTCTTCTCTTTGTATTTGTGTTACAAATGTGAACATGGAGCCTCTGCTTCAATTTAATTTATCCACAGCCCCTGCCCAGACACCATATTTAATGTTTGATTGATGCAAGCTCTTTGGCAAACCATTTAAAGCTTAAAAGTGGCTGGAAATAAACAAGCATAATGCAGACCATTTACTGCATCAAGAGAATGGTACAAAAGTATGTACCAACAACAACTTATGCGCATAGAAGGATTAAAAATAGTTGCCATAAATTGCAGCAAAAATCCACTCAGACTACACAGAAGACTGAAATTAGGTATCAGAACTAGCAATGCTAAAATGAAACCTAGTATTTATATTTATTTTTTCCACCCTGCAGGATGCCAAAATGATTATATAGCCTGGAATAAAAATTATAGTATTCAGAATTATACTTTTTAAAAGCTGAAATGAAATGTAACTTTCCCTTGAGAATGAATGTGGCAAATTCACAGAGGTAGATGAGGTTTCATTGCAAAATACCACAGCAAACTGAAATTGAGAACAAAGAATTGAAAGAAATCAAAAGCAAAGAAAGTATATATAACTTTCACTGCTGTCCATTTGGATTTAATCTTTCTCAAATGTCACCTTTAGTGCAGCAATTTCTATTTTTACAGGAGATTAAATTGCATTTACTAGAAATTGCATTTAGGTCTGAGACTGTCAGTCTTTAATTATATAATTTTAGTCTGAAATGCCATTATATTTTGACAAGGTTCCTTTGTTTGCATTAGTGATTGATTTTACTGATGGAGTTAAAATATTGTTTGACTGAAAGACAAGACCGAAAGATCCCAAACAAATATATGCATGCTCATGCATGCAAGGCAATAAGAACTCTATTCTGAACCATTTTGACTATTTCAACCTGCTTTATGAAAAGTAGTACCCAATCTGACCCAACTAATTTAAAATTCTGAGAGGTGTGATCCAATGTGACCATGAGATTAAAGAAGCTCATTGGAATTATGGACTTCAATCCAGAAAACCTTCCTTGATCCTTTAAGTTTCAGTTTCTGCATAGTGAGTTAACAAAAAGAATGGAGCAGTTTAATGGATTAGGGAATTCTCAATAGGCAAAGAGGTACATATTCTTTTTTCTATCAGTGTGATAGAAGGAATGGATATAAGTCCAGAACTAATGGCTATTGATTAATATGACAATTACCTACCTGTACTGTGCATTAAACTAAAATACTAGAACTGGTCACTAGAATGAATAAAATGCAGTCGAGGGAAGTTCCCTGCAGGTGGGTTCCAGCACAAATTCAAAAGCTCAGAGGAGTAAACCTCTGGTCCTCGTGATCGACCCAGATTCGATCTTGCAACATTATTCTGGGACACATATATTTGCCTTCATTCATAATAATTATTCTCATTCAATTTAAAAAAGGAAATATTTTTCAACAATTTCAAAGAAAAAAGAATTGCAGATGAATTCTTAAAAAAGCAAAGTAATGTTCTTATACTTAGCTTTGTTCTGAAGTTATCATGTGTGACTGTGTTTTTTAGTTACAATTTCATCATAAATTTGAATCATTCCTGGATCCCCACACTTCAGTTAAATCTCAGATGGGATACCAGAGAAACCTCTTCCATCAGACTTTTAATGGCATTACTAAGAATCGTGTTCTTGAAAATATTGCAGAATTTCTTCTTCCTCTGCACTGAGAAATCTTCCACCTTTTTTCTGCCAAATTCAATGAAGTTTTGAAATATAATTTGAACCCATCTTCACTGCCAATCTTTCTATTCCTTTAAAGTTCAGTTTATCATTTAGGACAACTCCAGAACATCAATTTCCAGGAGAGAAAAGAAGGAAATTTCCTCCTTCTCTTTCCTCCCTGGTACTTGTCAGAAGCCCACAAGAACATTTTGCTCGAATGCAATGCTAGTGATGTATGATAAGTTTGTACATCAGAGAAAGAACTGGAAATAAATTTGATCAGTGACTGTAGCACTACTATGGTGTTTTCAGACTTTTACATTATATTTAAAGCAGTCTGGGAATGCTTTAATAGGTAAGATCATTTTTCTTCAATAAGAGGCTTTCCTTCTGAGACAATGAGCAAGCTAAAATTCAAGCCTTTATTGTCAACATGTGTACGATGGGATTGGATGAGCCTTTGTTAGTACTGTCCCTCCCTCCAAACACAAAATACAACACAGCTATCAAGATACTTGTTGCAATGCTATGTTGGATGTGAAGTGGCCACTGTTTGGATAAAACAGACTACTTACCTATCAAAAATGTGTGTTGCAAAGCAGTCTAGGCTTATTTTTATTATCTTTTTTTTAGTATTTTGCTATTTTGTAATGATTTGCTCCAATTTTCATTCTCAGTTTTTAAATAAGTTTTTTTTTTTTGAGAGGGAAGAAAATTTTGTAGGACAGCAAATATGACAAAAGTATGAATATTTCCCCATTAAATAAGCACTTCAACTTCACATGTAAGCTCAAGAAAGACAAATAACTTCTTCCTGCTTAATATCTGAGTAATTTTGTTCCAAAATCCAAATCTCTGCCCCCTCCCCCCCAAATTTATGGATCCAGCTTTGCCTTTCTCCACATCTACTGCCAAGAACCCTGTGATGTCTCTAGCAGAGCAGCTTTAGAATGCTGGGCTACTAGGAAGGCACAAGCTTTGGTGAAGGTTATTAGTGGCTCATTACTCCTTTCTGGGCAGAAGCCAAGATGCAGGGGTTTGCAAAATTACTGAACTCAGCATTTCTCTTCTGCTGGAATGAAAGCTGCCCCTTATCTACAAATAAGCTGCCCCTCTGTGGCTTGATACCTGTAGCTTTCTGCAGTGAAACCAAGAAAAAAATGAACCAGTTTTGGCATACTAGTACATACAACATTTCATAATGATTGATAATACTAGTAAAATAAATAAGGGTTTTTTGCTGTATGGTGGGGAAGAGGAGGGGTAGGATGATGTTTCTCATCACTTCGGTTGCTTTTTTAAGCAAGTTTTCTTCATTCCATTTTTCAAGCATTATTAAGTATTAATGTTTATAGATTTTTAAAAATTGTGTAAAACAATTGAATGACAAGACAGATACCTCTACAAATGTTATATTATTACTTTCCTTCCTTGTTTTGTTTTAGGAAAATGAGACATACTGTATTCTTCTTGCCAACAGTAGCATAAAGATAATGACATCTGCCCCTCTCATTTAGAGAAAAAGACAAATCAAGAATTTGTCCACACTTGCCAAGACTGTGAGGAGCTCAGTGGCTCATGAGATTAGGACATTGAACTAACAATTGGTAAGCTCTTGTTCAAGACCTGGTTTCTGCTGTGGGACTGGGTGAGTTCCTGTCACAGGCTCCAGCATCTGCCAATCTAGCAGTTCGAAAGTGGGTGACCTCGAGTAGATAGAAGGGTACCATTTCAGTAGGCAACTTATCAGGGACATGAAAGAAGCCCACCAGGCAACAGTGATGTCACTGTTCAATCATTTCAACCTAGAAGCACTTCGATGCTCCCAACATGAATAGTAAGGAGCTAGACTTTTGTACTGTGAGGCAACATCAACTTGTGTACCTATACAACTTTTGCAGGCTTGCCTTAGCCTGGCTCTAAAATTGCCTATCAGTGTTTTAGCTAAATCTAATACAGATATTAACAAAACATTCACCCAGCCTTACTATATTATAACATGCTTATGAAGTGTTCTGGCATTATTATTGGGCCAATCTTATTTGGTCAGTCACTCTTAGCCCAACCCACCTCATAGGGCTATTATTGGGAAAACAGGAGAAGGAAGGAGCATTATGTATGTTTGCTGCTTTGAGTTACTCATAATAAAGGTAGAATAAAAATCTAATAAATAAATAATTATCTCATGAAAATAAGTCTGGGGTTTATTCAGTGGTGGTATTTAGCCAGTTCACACCAGATCGGGTGAACCGGAAGCAAGGATTTGGCATGGGTCACCAAACCAGTAGTAAGTTCTGGCTGGCCATGCCCCTGACCCGGTCACTCCTGGCTCACTTGCTCCACTCGCCCGATGCACACTCGCCCTACCTGCCTGATGCTCGCCCCTTAAAGTATTTCTTTTTTTCCCCTTCCGACAATCAGCTGTTCATACGATCAGCTGTGCCATGATTCCCCTTGCTGAGGCCCAGGAAGGCAAAAAACAGAGGGAGGTGCTCAGCCCCACTTCCATTTTTTGCCTTCCTGAACCCCCAGAGAAGCCTTCTGGGAGCAAAAATGCCCTCCAGAGGCTCTTCTGAGGCCTGGAAGGTCCTAAAACAGAGTGTGAAGGGTGCTGCATACCCCTCCCATGCCCTGTTTTTTTGCCTTCCTGAGCTCTAAGGGAGCCTTCTGGGAGCAAAAACGCTTCCCAGAGGCTCTTCTGAGGCCAGGAAGGTCCCAAAACAGAGCATGGATGGGTGCTGTGTGCCCCTCCCATGCTCTGTTTTTTTTCTTCCTGAGCCCTATGCCAGCCTTCTGGGAACAACCCCCCCAAAGGCTCTTATGAGGCCCAAAAGCCCAAAAAAACGGGTGGGGGGTGACTGCAAAACAGCAACAAAAGCCCTGCCCACCCAATCACATGGCCATGCCCACCAAACCACACCCACAGAACTGGTAGTAAAAAATTTGAATCCCACCACTGAGTTTATTTATTCCAATCCATGAAAGGTAAATTGGGAATATCGATCTGATTTATTATACTATGGATTATATGTATATTATAACTATTTGCTTATGTATACTCTTCTCTTAAATGCTTGTTTTATTGCCACATAAAAGTGACTTATAAAGAGGATAAGTTTTATTTGCCAGATTGATAATGCAATCCTATATGGGCATACTGAGAACAGTTTTCCATAGGGCTGAAAGACTGCATAAGAAACTAATTTAAACAACATCTCCTAATACCTGCTGTAAGTTATTGTCTTTGACCAGATTCCAGCTTCAGAATATAGGTTTCAGTAGTGTATATTTTTGCTGTTTATCAATGATAAAGCATACAAACAATACGAATCACTTTTATTAAACCTCTACTGTTTAACAGTATAATTATGCCAACCTCTTATAAACTACAGAAGATAATAAAAAAATTTTTTATTATGGTTAACTAAAGTCAGAAGAACCACATGCCCAACTGGTGCAAATTCCCAGACTAGAAAAGATAAAAATCTGCTCAATGTGTGAATTATATCTTTAGAATAATATCATGAGATTATCTTAGAACCTTGGAAGATGTAAAAATATTTCACCACAGTAATGTAAAAAACTGTAACAATAGTAAAATAATAGGTTTCAAAGTATTTGTAAGGAGACATCTTAAAACAGCCATTATCAGCTGGCATGAGTCACAGATCAAACACAACAAAGGACAACAAAACAAAAATTGTGTGAGTGGTCAAAATATGTAACATAAATATGCATGCATGAAATAGAGCAGAGAAGAAATGACACAGAGATGAGCCAAAAAATTGGATATGAAAATAGCAGGCAGATAGTTAGGCACAAAGCCAAATGACAAGTCCTATGCCAAAATAAATTTTATTTTGTTAAAGAGACTAACAGGCCTGAGTGGATCTCTAAGTGTATGTAACCTGTGATTCCTTTGCAGCTCCATAAAATAGAACCAGCAGAAAACAAGACTTGGCTCTTGATGCTGTTACCAAAGGGGCAAGCAAGCCTACAATTGCAGTTTATACTACAATATGTATAGATTTAGAAGAGGTGATGAAGATCTAGTTTTCTTTACACTTTGCCTCAGATTCTTCAGAACTTTAAACACAGAGCCTAAATACATGCCAAATTTCATTTTAGATCCAGGCTTAATATTTCACGTTAATTTGCTTTTAATCTTCTTGTTTCTCATTACCGACTGATTTTCATAGTTAGGAAAAGAGAACACGAAGGGCAAAGGGTAGGAACAGAAGGTAGGAATGACAGGAAAGCATAGTAAGATAGTATTGTTGACAGCATCTGATCCACCAGATTAATGTATTTCTAAGAAGATTAACCAAATCCCAAATGCTCCGTGACAGGTCTCTCCTGTAAGCTTCTTGCTCCATCATGTAAACAAAGGCTTCCTATTAAATATATTTCCTGAACAAAGACCTACTGCAGATAGCCGGTCAAAATGTTCATCATTTTTCTATATTAATAGAAAAAACAACATGAAAAAGTCATAGAAGGCAGAAAAACAAAAAACAGAAAACACAGAGAGCTTTGGATATATAAAAATAATTATTTCATTCATTTCCTCTTTTGCTTATTTCTGCCTAGTATTATCTAGATCTCTGGAAATGGGAAGGCAAATAGGCACACAAAACCAGAACCGACTTAGTAGAATCAGTAAGCAGACTGGCTCTATATGAACAGGGCCATGAATGGCCTCCTCAGGCTTTAGCTATACAAAATATCCTCCACAACAACAGCTATAACCCTTAGCAAATGAGGGGAAATACCAATAAAAATCCATTAAAATAAACGAAACCTGATTCCACAAAAAATAAAGAAATCACAGCCCTGCTGAGCCTCCTAGACCCCCTCAATGAACATTTCTCTCATAATGTAATTATGTAGTTAAAATTATATAGATTTTTTCTCTTTGCCACAGATTTGGTTCACTAAAAAAAAAAGAAACTCAATATTAAATTATGCAGAGGAGAGTCATTTTGGCAGTCAGTGGCTCCTATTAGTAGCAACTTTTTATGGATAAATCTACTCAGATATGATATTGAGCATCATTCATTTACATCCATATAAATAGTTTAGCAATACAGATCTCAATAACTCATAATGGGGTTTTTTGTACCAACTTAACATTATGAACTCGGGGCATTTATTTATTTTTCTATATTAGCTTCACACCAACTCCTATTCATGCATAAATATATAAATGTTTTTTATTCCCAAGTGGGACTACAAAGGCTCCAGGAAAGTGACTAAGCCCAATGATATTTTCAAGTTTTTAGGGAAAGGTGTACACATCCTGATTAATGGCTGAGAATCTTTACTGATCCTAAAAATACTTATGTGGTAATACACATATCTGTCTTTAAGCTGCCACAAGACTCTGTTGTCTTTGCTGTAACTATTTCACCTACTACCATTTTTAGAACTGCAAAATTATGTATGGCTGGGCTGCTATGCCTTTGTGTGGGAAAAAAAAACACTGAAATGATAAGTTGATTGACAACCCAAACTCAGCTGAGAAAGTTACTTTCTACTTTCAGTGATGGGTGCCATTTAACACTGTTTTCCAGGGAGAGATCTGAAGTGCCCTTTGACTATTCCATTATATATAATAAAAAGTGGAGGGGATGAGTGTTTCATTTATATGATAAAGCATGCTCTAAACTTGACTCTTGAACAATAATTTACACATTCGGATGGAGAATGAAGAAGTCTATATTACACCAGTAGAATTTCTCTCCCCCCCCCCCTCTTATGCCATATCTTTATGTTGGGTTACAGGGAAAACAAAAACAAATACAACACAAGAACATGAAAAACATAAACCTCTTTTCTGAAAGCAGCCTGATCCCGGTTACATCTCTTTGTACAGACACCAACTCAATTCATTACTATTTTTATATACCATTCCATATCTTATTACCATTCTACATTTTCTGTATAGCTTCTCCTCTTTTAACTTTCTTAATTTTATTTTATTTGTTTCATCTCAAATCAGATCATTATATTTATATTCTTTGTCTGTCCTATTTCAGCTGTCTATTATCTTTTCTTATTAAACAAAATTCCTCCTGTGGTCACTGATTGGAGTATGACACCTTTATATTCTTTCCCTAAAATTATAACACTTAATATAGAACATAACTTCCCATTCAGATTCTGCGTAGTACATTAAAGCTACACTCTACATTTTAAAAAGAAAAAGAAAAATATTAAATATATAATATAATTAAAACAACGATCTATACCAATTCAATTCTATCATTAATATTAATATTCATTTAAATTTTAAAACATTTAACACCATTACTTTTCAAGTAGGTATCATGCTTCTATGGGAACACTTATAAATTTTCCATAATTACTTCCTCCCACTTCATTTGCATTTTTAAAACCATTATGTCATTAAAATGTTCCATTCCTTTCTAAATTAATTCTCTCATTTAATTCATTCTATTATTTTTCACAAATGTTTCAGCTAAATCATACGTTTTTTCCAATTTTCTAACGTTATTTTAAATACAAATATAACAATACAATCATATGTACCTTTGCAGAATCACTTTTTCAATTAAATTTTTACCCATTATCTCTAAATAAGTCCTGTTTCTTTACATTCTTTGCTTCGCACCCTTGTAGCTTCTCTTTCTTCCCTCCTTCTTTGCTTCTTCTCTCTGCCCTTTTTACTCCTTGTTCTCACTCGATTTCCCTTTTCTGTATTCCTTTTTCTGTTGCTTTCTCACATTATAATCCATTATTATCCTCCCTCCTTTGCTTCTTCTCTCTGCCCTTTTTACTTCCTTTGTCTCTCCACCTCGATATTCCCTTTTCTGTATTCCCTTTTTCTGTTGCTTTTCCACATTATATCCACTTTTCAACCTTATTTTTCCCTTTTTTGGTTGTTTTTTTAGGTCTCAAATTCTCCATTTCTTTCCCTCTTTCCCCTTTCTTCCCCAAGTAGAGTTACTCGTCATATTAAAATAGCTTCTTCTTTGTCCCAATCTTCTTGTTGTGTAGTCTTTTCTTTGTAATTCTCGTAGGTAGAGATCGCCATTTCTAAGAATTAAAAAACGGAACCAAGAGAGCCCTTCCCTTCTTGTTCCTCTTCTTTAAGTTTTTTAAATTCTATTTTTCAGTTCTTCCACAAGTGATGCCATTTGTAGAGGTTTTTTTTCTTTTAAAACAACCACCCAAGTATTTTTGATCCTTCAAATATTGTTCCAAAGTCCCAAGTCAAGCAAGCAATCCAATATACACACAAGCTGTTTCTTTTGACACCTTCTTCCTTTTTTTACTTTCTCTTCCTGGGGTTAGTATTTAGTTACAAAGCCCAGTTAAAATGTATCTTTTAGAAGTCCTGTTAAAATTTAACTTTAGATTCTCCTCCTCCTTCCAAATACTGTTCTATTTCTTCCTCTTCCCTTCCCACTTACAGCAAAAAAAATATAAGAAAAATCCTTCTTTCCTTTTATATTCAGAAATCTATATTATCCCCTTGTCATTAAAATTTCCAGCTTAAATACCTGTTGATGCAAATCAAGTTTTTCCAATTTCTCATTCATCTCTGTTCGCTGTCAACGTTAAGGAAGGAGTGAAAAAAAATTTTTTTTCCCTTTTTTACTTTCATTCGCTGCTTTCCGAATCTTCTTTGGGAGCGATGTATCTGTTTTTAAAATTTGAGTTCCAGGATGCCTTAATTGTTTCTTATCCTGGTCAGCCAAAAACTTTCACTTCAGCACCTTTCTTCCTCCTGCGCATTCTTTTCTGGATGAGGAGTTCTTTGAGGCAGCCATTCTCTGACTGCCACTCTACCCCTTCGGGAAAGGAGTTTAGCCAGCTGGGAGGAAAAGATGCGGCTTTTTCTCGACCCTGCTGGAATCTCCCCCATCTTCACCGACCTCTATTGGTTGGCTTAGTCCTGAATCCAGCTGGCTCGGGGCGCTCCGGCAGCGCGCCCAGGCAGAAACCGCTGAAGCCCTGCAAATTGGAAGTCTTCACCTTTATACATTCTTGACAATTTATATGGAGTTAATGTCCTGACTTACAAACCTAAAGGGCAGCCTCCACTACGATTGTAACTCAAGGACTACATGTACTTTTAAAATGAAAAACACAAACTTTCAAAAAGCCACAAATCTCTTGAAGAATCAAGACCTTTCATTTCAAAGAAAATTCTACCTTTTGGAAGTCAGTCCCTAGTCTTTAAAGATTACACATATACATAGATATGTGTAGGACTGTATGCTTATTGTTAGAATAAATATTTGGATTGATTAAATTATGTAAGCACATGGCTTTTTTAAAAAAGATCAGTTATATTTCAAGAATCAGTAGACAACCTATAGCCCCAGCCTAAAAGTTATTTTCAACCTACTTCTCAAAAAGATTGGCATAATTTCCATATAATCTGAAGCAGGAAATATTTTTAAACTCTTATCAATCATCACACCTTAAAATGCTACCAAAATTTTCATCAGTACACATGGACACTGCTTCTCCAAGGCTGGTGTGATTTACCCCATCCAATTTGGCCAAGCTTTGCAATCTATCTTGCAAAGCTTGCATATACAGGTAGTCCTCGACTTACAACCATAATTAAGCCCAGAATTTATGTTACTAAGTGAGAAATTTGTTAAGCGAGTTTTGTCCCATTTTATGACTTTTCTTGCCACATTTGTTAAATGAATCCACTGCAGGTGTTAAATTAGTAACACTGTTGTGAAGTGAATCTGGCTTCCCCACTGACTTTGCTTGTCAGGTCTCAAAAGGTGACCATGTGAGCCCAGGACACTGGAACCTTCATAAATGTGAGTCGGTTGTCAAGCATCCGAATATAAATCACATGTCCATGGGGATGCTGCAACGGTCATATGTCAGTGGTGGTATTCAACCGGTTCCTCCCAGCTCTGGCGAGCTGGTAGGAGCGATAAGCAGCGGAGATTGTATCAGTTCTCTCTGCTGCTCTGCTGTTGGGCCCACCATCCAGGCTTCCATACTCACTTTTATCTGCAGCACAGAAGAGTGCTGTGCGGCAGCTGCTGAAGCAACCAGGATCGTGCAGGCTTGCAGGAGGCAAGTTAGAATGCCTCTGCGCCTGTGCAAACAGCATGCTTGGTGCACACTTGCACGCAAAGTGTGTGCAAAGCGCGCCCACCAAGCCAAGCCCACCGAACCGGTGGCAACAATATTTGAATCCCACCACTGTCATGTATGTGAAAAATGGGCCCAAGTCACTTTCTCCAGTGCTGTTGTAACTTCAAACGGTCACTAAATGAACTGTTGTAATCGAGGACTGCCTGTAGTTTTATACTAGTCTAGTACACTAATGATTTACTTATCACTGCCCCATGCCTTCTTGCCTGCTTAGATGCCTCCCTAAGGAATAACTACACTTCATTCAGTCTACTCATTCCTTTAGAGTAAATTGAGACAATTATGATAGCTTAGATAAGATTACTGTCATCAAGTCCTTAAAATTCTTTTTATATATAAATTCAGTCTCACTGTCTGAGATTATGGGGCTTTTTTTTTTTTAACAATCCAATATAATTTTAGTAAGTATGTCCAAGTAAATATTCAAAAGTGACTTACCTACTTTTTCTTTTTCATTTCTAGCTTTCATAGTTGCATGTTATCTGTAGAAACATCATTGCCTTTACTAATCTGATCTTCGTATCTTGGAAATGTCCTTATCTTTTTCATGAACTTGTCTACATTTGTCTTACATTCCTAAGTTTTCTACTGTTTTCACTTCTTTGCAATCAGATGTACCCTCTGTAACCCTACTGGTTGACATCAGTGTTGTCTTATTAATACTCACCATTAATCCACCTTCTATTTTCATTTCAAAACCGGCTCTATTCAGTTTTTTTATTTTGTTTATGCTTTCTTTCTGTTTTTAGAAAAAAAATGTGCTATCTGCATCCCTCAAACTGTTTAGTGTTTTGACGTCCAATTTTGATTCCTGTTCTCATATCTTATAATCCTGTCATTTATATATTTGCTGAATAATTTAAACAGATATGTGGACTATAAGCATCCTTGTCTGTCCCCTTTCCCTATTCTGAACCCCTTTTGTTTTTCTAAATTTAGTTCTTATAATAGCTTTTTGTAAAGATTCCTTGGAAAAATAATCAAATATTCTATTACATCCTTTATATTTAGATGCTTCACATATAAAGCATGAGTTACAGAATCAAGTCTTTCTTTAATCAATGAAGAAAACATGAACCATTTCCTTGTAATTTTTCTTTTGCTCTATTCATTATTAATCTTATGTCTAATTACAAGTTTAACTGGCTTTACTGAAATCTACCTATTCATTTGTCATTTCTCTAAATGTATTTCTATTTTTTTTGTAAGATTTTACACCAAATTTTACTTTCATGGGGAATTAGGATTAGCATTTAATGCAGGCTTTTGTGTCTTCCTTCTTGGCAATGAGCATATATCTTCCAACTTGGATAAAATGAACTAACTCTCCTCAATACTTTTCATATGGAAAGTAAATTAAATTGTAGCATTTTCTCTCTAATGCTAAGCTTTAAGAAAAGTAAACAAAATGGCTAAACATTGCTAAAACTTTCACTTACTCCTACAAATATCAATTTTAAAATGTATTGTTTACATTGGTAAATTATTTTGCTGCTATAAAAACACTAATATGAATGTTATCAAAATTCAAAATGTACGCAGTGTAATCAGAGATGGGTATTGGATTGCAAAAAAAGAAATCCCTGAATCTTCTCATTTTTCCTGTACATGTAGGTTAATTGTGAGTTACACGAATCTATTCCTTACATATTTATGGACTTCTAGTGGACTTTATTCTAATACCGGAAGTTGGTGGATAGTAGTGGAAGAGTAATTGCTTCATTTTGCCTTAAAATTAGAATCAGAATTCAGAAAGGTACCTTGGCATCATCACAAACGACATGCTAACCCCAAGTTCCAAGCAGAATTTTTGGTAAGATCTTTCTAAAAAATAATCATTGCTAAGCAAGTTCTTTTCTTTTTCACTTTGCTTAATTGCTAAACAGTGCTAATCTTTGGAATATGCTAATAACTTAAAATGTGTCATGTAACCTGCAATTTGAATCTCCAAACAGATTTGAAGAAACTAGGAAAGAGATAGCATTTGGCCTCCAAATCTAATCATCTGGAACATAGGTAGGAGGAAACTAAAATTTTCCCTTGGCAATTATTTTCAAATCCCTCCAAAGATAGCTGGCTACTTGTAGTCTTTCTTTTATAATTAAAATGCTTCTCCACAATGAAGACAGAAATATATTTAAAGAAAAAGATGTATGAATTTTGAAATAAGAGTCTATAGAATATGTTGGTTCTCTTAAATTCAGAAATAATTATGAAATCTGAGAATGAAATGAAGAAAAATCTAGTCAATTATATTCAGAGCACCTAAAAAAGAAAATGGTTCTCTTCTGAAATTAATATTTTGATTTTCCATCTAACTGAGCATATGTATATGAATCCATTTCAATTTCTAATTTGTACATTTAAAACGTATGTTTTTCAGTTTATCCCTAATTTCTAATTTACAGCTTTAGAAACTTACATTTTTTCAGGAACTCTTTCCATTGCTCACAAAATCATGTCAAATCTGACTAGATGTTGGTTACATGTTCTCATATTCCATGTCAGGCTGAAGTAATTCAGATAATTCTTTCAAAATAATGTTTATATCTCAAGCCTAGCCACGAAGCTATTAATGAGGAAAATAATACAAAAAAGCAGAGCACATATGAGCTCACCCACAGAAGAGAAACACTACTTTCTCAAAAAGTCTAAAGCAAAAAGAAAACCAAGGAAAACTATTCTCTTCCAGTTGAAAATTCCTGCTGTAGTTACCAATTTGAGTTGGTAGGCTAAGTGAATCGATTGTTCATGAAGGGACATTTTTTGCCAGAAAATGGAAGTAAACCCTGCTTTCTAAAAATAAATGTAAATCAGAGTTATATGACCATGGGATGCTGCAAACAGCTGTATATGTGGGCCAGTTGCTGAATGCTCAAAATACATGACCACAGTGACAAGCAAACATCAGAACTAGGAATCTGGGTCATCAGTCCCTTTTTCAAGGTCTGTTATAACTTCAAACAGTCACTAAGCAAGGCTATCTATATTCCATTCAAATTACTGCAGTCATCAGAGAAAAACACAAATATGTGTATGGGCAGCACTGGCATCTAGTTGTATGATCAATAAGCCCTCTGCTAAATTCATAGACACTAGTGAGATAGTCTGTGACCAGTTAAGCAGGATTACAATAAATATTATGCAAGCAGCCTAACTTTTAAAAAGAGCTTTATATATCCTCTAAAGCCAATATACATAAAATATATTTTTCACCTTCAACTGCAACATTATAAGAGCACACAACAGATATAAACTTTATATAAACCACTCCAAACTTGACTGCAGTTAAGTACAACTTCAGCTAGAGTGGTCAATGCCTGGAACACACTACCTGACTCTGTCGTCACATTTCCAAACCCCCACTCCTTTTCCCTCAAACTAACCACTATTGACCTCACTTGTAAGGGGTGTGCATAAGAGCACAATTGTGCCCACCGTTCCTGTCCTATTGTCCCCAATTATTTGTATCTATTTCCTGTATTTATACTTATGTTTATTATTTTGTAAGCTATTGACAAATAAATAAAATAAAATACAGTATACTGTGGGGTCCTTAGTGCTTTCTGAGCCTGATTGTTTTCTTGCAGACATTTCATTACCAAACTAGGGAACATCATCCATCAGCGCTAATAGGGAATGGGGTTTGCTCTCATTTTACATATTAGTGGCTTGCCCTGTCAGTGGTGGTAGGATTTGTCTTGGTGCCTCGTTTGGCTGTTTTTTTTTTACTGTTACCTTGTTTATCTGAGTTGGTAGTTCGTTGATTGGGTAACTGTTTGCATCTTGATTGTTGTCTAATGTTAATCTTACATTATTTTCTGATCACCTGGCTGTTGATTGCTAGTGAAGAAGTATTCTGGGCTTTTTGTTTCCGCTTTGGTTTTTTGATCGTCTCTTTTGAATATGTAGATGTTGTTTATCTCTATGTACCTGTTTAAATCTTTTGGTATTATCACCTGGTTGCATTTTAGCATTTAATAACTATACGCCTTCACAATTTAACTTACAGCTTATTCTTGCTTACATGCTACTGACAGATAGGCTGGCAAATTGTGATTTTAGCATATATTTTATTTGTTATTTTATTACTTTTTAATTCTAGAATGTTTTAACTAGGTACCCTTGAAGTATTTTTTATTGTACTAAATAAATAAATATTTATTTATTTGACTGTAATAAATATTTGCTGTCAATGTGCCTCTTGATGGCTGAATTGTCTTGAATTCCTGGCTTCATGGAAATTCTCGCATTTTTGGACTTGATTTACACTGAAACCTACTGTCTATAAACTGCAGCTACACTAAATAATAGTGAACCAGTGATAATAAAATCTTCCTGTAGTGCTGCACATTTAAATTTTGCCTTCCTAAAAAGATTAATTTTACCTTTCATACAGAGCACAAGTTGTGCCATTTCTGTGGCAATGCATGATTGTTAAGCCGTGGTGGTGCAATAGTTAGAATGCAGCACTGCAGGCTACTTCTGCTGACTGCTAGCTACCTGTTTGGCAGTTCGAGTCTCACTGGCTCAAGTTTGACTCAGCTTTCCATCTTTCTGAAGTTGATAAAATGAGGACCAAGATTATTGGGGGCAATATTCTGACTCTATAAACCACTTAAGAGAGGGTTGTAAAGCATTGTGAAGCGGTATAAAAGTCTAAGTGCTATTACTACTTTTTTTCCCTTAATGAAACTTTTCTGGAAAGAAAAATAGTGGACAATGTAGTAATAAAATATAGAAGGATCACAAATAGAGGACAAAATAGTCTCAATTATTAATGAAATTGTATGAAGCAAGCATTTACAACTCCTTCTCAAGCCAAATTAGATACTATGACTGTACTAGATTTTGGATCCGAAAAGAAGGTATGCTTCAGACCACACAAAAAGCAGTGATTCGCTCTATTTTCTTCAAAATAATTTGAACCTTGAACAAAATAGATTTTCAGAAGCAAAACTGTATGCACTTTCCAAAAATAAAACTACAGACTATCCAAGTTTTGAAATACTTTTTAACCATTGAAGTATGTCCTCCATGCACAAGTCAGTATTCTTGCATTGTATACCCACACAAATGGCAATTTGGTAACTTCTTTGGTTAACCTGGAAAGAATGTCACATAGCAATCTACAAATAAATGCCTTCATATTTTAAGCAGTCTCTGTCATAAGTCTTTCAAAAAGATATTATTCCAATTGTAGAAATTTTAAAGGCTTATTAGCAATACCTTCCTTTAGATTTCTTGGAAGTAAGTGATAGTGAGGATGCCAGCCAGTCTCAAGAAAGGAGGTAGGTGTGTGTGTGTGTGTGTGTGTGTGTGTGTGTGTGAGAGAGAGAGAGAGAGAGAGAGAGAGAGAGAGAGAGAGAGAGAGAGAGATATGTTCTATTAGATATGAAGGCTACAAATAAAACCTAAGTGGCATAAATTTTTAAAGCATTATCAGATTTTTCCAACTTATTAATGAGACTGATATGGAACTCTTCAGGATAATATAAACACATGCAATTTCACCTTCAAGTAAGATGGAAATCTTGATGGAAAATCTATGATAGTCTGTGATCAGAATGTAATTGTATGTACATTGTCTGTTACACTATGCATTGTACCATCAATTGTAAGACATCTTTGAAAAAAAGAGAAAGATGTAAAACAAATTTATTTGTCAGATAGCTGCTAAGACATTACCTTATTAAAAATAGATAGTGAATTATGAGTTATCTTCATGTTTAAATTATAATACAAGATGGTCTGATATACATTATTAGATTATAGCATTTATAATCTGAAAGCCTGGAAGGGCCGATACTAGTGTTTTTCAAGTTTAACAATTAAGATGTGTGGATTTCAACTCTCAAAATCTCTAGGTGGCATGTTAACTCCATACATCTTAAAGTTGCCAAATTGGAAAATGCTGGTCTGTACATGTACTTTCTGATGAGCTATGGTTTTCAACAGAGAAATAAATGCATTTGATTTATCTATCCTCTTGTATAAAATTCAGAGAGAGTCCCATGTTCCAGAACAATTACAGAAAGTTATTAATGTGGATAATATTTGACATCTTCTCATGGGACACAGTAATATTGAATTAATTCACAGTTCCATATTTCTCTTAGATCCTAGAATGGGAAGTTATTGCACTGCATATAACTATCATTAATCAGGCTTTCACCGCACTTTTTTTTCTCAGAATGTGCTCAGTTTACATGTAAAGGGATCTATTTATCCAGAGCCTGAAGGGTAATAGGAAACCGAAAGGCCAACACTATATATATAGAAAGAATATATCAAGGTCATATACAGGACTTAAATCAAGGTTTTGTATTTTTTTTCCTTTAAATATATCCAACATATATTTCAGACAAGACAGTTAATGTGGATGTTTCTGCTTCCTTTGTAGCAGACTGACCATTACAAGATAACAAGAGACATAAATAATAAGCTTATCTTCTGTGAGACAGTAGTTAGGTGATTTACCTGCAAAGGGGCTTTGGGATTGCCTGAGAAGATGGTTCTTTTTAATTTGTTGGCAGTTATGTTAATACGCTGCTGGTGTGTGCCTAGAATTTTCCAGTGTTCTTGGGCAGGTCCACTTTCCCATCCCTCCAAACAAATATAGACAATTTGGCCAATTTAATACATTTCCTAGTACAGTACTTGAATTTTAAAAAATCTGATATTTCTCATCCCTTATCAATAGTCAAATTATTTTTAAAAATCCCACATCATTCAATCCTGATCAGCAAAGATCTATTAAGAGCTACCAGAAACTTACATATTTTAATTTTAATCAAAATATTTGTTTTATAATCCAAACTCATCATTTTCTCGAAGAGACAAAACTGAACAAATCTCTCCCTACTTATAAACAAACATTTAAAGCCTCATCATACAATCCCGGTCAAAAAGAAATCCTGTTATAACAAGTATCAGAAACCACAACATGTACATTTTAAGTCTTATCAAATAGATTCTTCTTTATATTTTTAAAAAGTTTAATATTTAGTTCCGTCAAGTAGTGTCCCACAAGTTGATTTCTTCTTTCTCTCCTTCCTGGAACAGCTTGATCAGTTCCTCTTTGTCTCTTTTCACAGAATATTTCCTTGGTTTCACATGTTGCTTTTGTAAATCCAAAATAAGAAGGCCTTTCAAGGCACCCTTATGATTTATTATTTGTATGTCCCCTTTAATTATTAAAACATCAACTGGTTTCATTTGTAAATCCATTTTGACATAGTTTTCATACTTCTGCTAACTTGGAAAAGGATGGGCAGTGGTTCTCTTGTTGAAGTAACCAGCAATGTTACTAATTCTATTTGATAGTAATTGTTATAGGGAAGATATGTTGGAAGTTTTCATTTGGGATTCTATTTGAATGTCATTGTCATATAATCTATTAATTATTCTCTTTTTTTAACTGTTCACCTCCATACATTTATATTTATTGTAATGGCTTGGACATTGTACATAAACTAAGCTAAACACAGGAAGGACAACAAGTAATTCTCAGATTACAAGAGCAACTGGAAACAGAATTTCCAACATTAAATGATGCAATTGCAAAGAACAGTATCATGTGACCACTTAGCAATCCTGGTAACCCCAGTTGCCAATGTTAATCCACATAGATCATGGCCACATAGATCATGAAATAGCAAGAAATGGGACTCCCAGGCAACCAGTCAATGGGTATGCAGGGGATATGTGGGTATTATGGGGGCGGAGGTGCACAGCAGGCTACAATGTTGTTGGGTATGCAGATGTCTCAGATAGCGCCATGGGCAAGCAATAGGGAAGAGGTGAGTACATGAATACTGAGAAGGGTGCTACTGGCAGCTGCTATAGCATCCAAGTGGGCAAAAAAGCAGCAAAAGCAGGAAGGACTTCCAACTTCCTGATAGCTTCCTCTTTGACTGCTTCTGGCAAGCAGCAGGGAATGTCAACAGTTACAACCATGCGACTGTGGCTCATTGTGATATCACAACTGCAGACTAGGCATCAAGAACCCAGAAAATAATTTAACCATGGAACACTGCAATAGCAGAACTCCAAAGCCTAATTGTAAATCCTCTTCATTAAGCTCTGTTGTAACTTTGAACAGTCACTGAATAAGTGGTCCCAACCCTAGGAAATACCAAATGCAGGGGTGAAATTCAACCACCTCATAGTACCTCGGGAGAGGTGGTAGGGACGATTTGAATTGGTTGGTCCTGCCCACACCCGCCCACTTTCTTCCTTTTATAGACTCAGTCCCACCAAGCCATGCCCACAAAGCCAGTAGGAAAAATTTTTGAATTTCACCCCTGACCAAATGGCACTTTAAAGTGAGATGAAAAATTTATAAAGTATATGATCACTTTTTTTCATCAGCCAAGTTTTCAAATTTGTTTTCCAAAGCAGTTTCTAAAAGCAGGTGTCTTGTAATGGGATGTGTGGATAACCCTGGGGAAGAGAGGTAGAGATGACTGCCTAGGAAACAATCAGACAAAAGAGGCAGGAATCCCATTGGATTATCAGTCATAGAAAGACATTTAGGAAGGATGTGCCATAATTGATGGTTAAAAGTAGTGACAGGAAGTTTATATCTTCAAACTTGCAAACCTCTGTTAATATAGCCTTAGAAATGAAGTAGATTTGGCTCATCTAGTTGGGTTTCCTGTCTGGTTACCTGATAGGGCTGATATACCTGTAGAAAGGGCAGAGCTCTCCCAGCGGGAAAATTCAAACCCTCAGAGAAAGGTACTTTCAGCCTTTTTACGTACCTATTCTGTTTCTCTTAAAATTTCTCCAGTGGTAACAATGCTTTCTTTTGAAAGAATTAAAGAAGGTAGCAATATTCTAAGATTCTTTCAAGATATATCTAAAGAGCAATTAGCTTTTTTTAAAGATGTATACACAGTATTGGTTTTAGCATCCAAGTAAAATTAAAATCAATGTGTAAGGTTTCTAACTGTCAGAATAAAGATGCAATAACTAACCTAGCTATATTTCTTATAGAATTGGTGCAGTCTTTTATCTTTCTTGGGTAAATGGCCAGCACTTTTTGTGAGGGAGTGGGTAGTAGTCATGCATACTATTGAAACACCTATTGATCTTGCTAGTTCAATTACATATTGACTTTTGTGTGATGCTGAACAACTCTTCTAGCCTAGAAAGTAATTTAAATTTACAGCAAGTTTCTTTATAGAATATACTGGCTACTGCATTTCAGCCTCTTTATCTATGTGGTTTTTCAGAAGCCAGCAAAAAAATAGGACTCTTGGGGAGGTCCTGCAAATTATAACACTCATAGAAGGGCTGATTCTGAATAAAATACCCTGAAGAATGATTTTCCTTCAACTTTCTCTCATCTCTCCCTCTCCCATCTTTCCTCCCCCTTCCCAATCCCTCCCCCCTCTCATTCATGTGTGTGTGTGTGTGTGTGTGTGTGTGTGTGTGTGTGTGTGTGTGTGTGTAACAAAGATGAGCACCACCCCTAGAGCCAGTAACAACTAGCACGTATGTGTGAGGGGAACCTTTACCTTTACCTTATACTGCATTAGCTATACCAGGTAGCAAACATAACTCCTCATTACTTCTCAGCACTACCCTTTACTGTTTAGCAGTGGCTTGGATCTATACTACAGTAGAATTCTTTTTAATCTAACATATAGACCAGTCCCAAGCAATCAAGATTAGTACTCATGATTCTCAGATATTAAAGCTACCTCTATATTAAAATGCAGTTTATAAATTGGGAACTGAAATATTTTGATCTTCATATTGTTCCACTTTCTCATTTAATAATTTTCCTACTTGCTATTACATGACATACATTTTTTTAATTTTCCACATGTACTGATCATCACAGACTCATGAGCTCTGAGCTTTAAATCAAAATTATTTATTTCTTTGTTTTGAGTTTTAATGCAGCTTTATAATACAAAATGAGAATGGCAGCAGAGAGACTTGTTAGTTGCCATGTTTTCAAAAAAAAATCACATTCAATACAAAATATTATAAAATGTACTTTTGTTGTTAATTATTTCAAAATATTAAAAATACTAAAATAAACACTTCAATTATTTTATATAGGACTACATATGGTATCACTATATCAACCGCAGATGAGAAAGAGGATAAATATTTCAGCTAGAGTTCTATACTTTAATCCTACTTGTACTACTAAGGGATTATGGTACCACCATTATAAATAAACAAGGAAAAAAAACTAGTTATACTGAAATAACTGTACTGAAAAAAAGGGGGGAAATTGCCTTGTCTTAGCTTCTGTTCTGATAGTATCAGCACCTTTTTTCTTTAACTCCAGAGAGAAACTGGGGAATTCGCTTGCCATGTCCTGCTTTGGTAGAATTAAGTGTACAGTATCACTATATGGAATCGTGCCATCCAAGTTGCCAATTCGTTGGGGTGGGGATTTGAATACTCAGCAGAATTGTTGTTTCCCTTCCAGGTTTCATAAGTCCAGTTCTTTAATTCAGTTGCTATGTATGTGCTCTTTTTAGAAACTCCTGAGCATCTATCAAAACAAGGGCTTTTAAAAACTACTTCCAGTTCTAAGGCTCTATGATTTAAAACATAACCCACAACCTTTTGGGCACCAGGGACTGGTTCCATGGAGAAAGGTTTTTCCGCAGGTAGGAGGAGGCATGGTTTTGTGTGCTGCCTGCATCTCACAGGTGTGGTTTTGCTTGTTTGCACAGCTTGGTTGCTGGCATGCCATGGATGAGGTTGGGGACCTGATTTAAAATATAAATCCAAGCAATTTTTCAATATGCCCAAAATTAGGGAAAAGGATGATTTCAAAAAATGATTCCGAAAATACACCCCCAAAAAATCATTAGTATTAGCAAGAACTCAATTTTGTATCCAGACCTTTCTACTGTACTACTTCATATCATCTCTGGTTTTTATATACGGGGGAATTTTTTTTTTCAATTTCTATCATATTGTTGACAGATGGAAGTTTATGAAAGCTGACGGAAAGTTGTGAAAAAATTTGAATCAGGAAAGATTTTAATTCTGAACAGTGAGCATGTGTTAATCTGGATAGGGATTGTGTGAACAAAAAAGTAAACAGAAAGAGAACACCATGTAATTATAATTAAATGTATTTTGATATTAAATGACAAGATTACTAGGATACTTTAGAGTGAGATGGCACTTTAGATTTGTATAAGAAATGAGTAGACTCTTCTGTTTTGTGAAAATTATTTCATTTCCAGTTCTATCCAACAGGAATAAAATAATTCTCTTACGACTACAAGACTACAATAGGACAGAAAAAGAAAACCTATATCTAATTCCAAATTTCTGAAAGGAAGGTACTTATTGATACACAAACAACAGATTTTTTGCTTTAAAGTTATTGATTTATATATACAGACATATGAAGACTTGAAAAAAATGGACTTTTTCCCCCTTTGTTTAGCCAAGGTCTTGTTTCTTCCAATAATTGAAAATATTAAAAAAACATTTTAGAAAGAATAAATAAAACTCAAAAATATTTTAGAACAATGATTATGACAAGACAAACTATTCATATTGTATTGTGCATATTGCTATCATTTGTCTTTAAACTTATTTTTCCTAACTTGTAGTAAACTTTTAGATTATTTTACTTCTCTGCAACAAGAATTACGATAAATGTACTGATTGCAAATTTACAGAAATCTCATTTGAGCTATTTGCATGAATTATTTTTTTTGTAAAAATACACTTTTGACAGTTTGTTTGGTAATTTAGTCCCATCTATTTTTTCCACATAAAAACCATGTTGTGGGATAGTATGACCTAAAATCAGAAATGATATTGTCTGACATAAATATCAATATTTTATAAAGTTTATAAGGTGCCGAAGCAATACAGAGTAGTACAGAATTGTTATCACTATATAAATAATAATCCAACTATCAGTAAACAATGAGAATCAAACAATTTTTTGTGAACAAATATGTAAGATGCTCTAAAACAGCAAACTTGAGATACTAGGAGTTACCATCTCTTCAAGCATTGTGACTTGAGTTTCAAAACTGGAGCTGGCCTTTGAAAAGTCAGTTTTGCAGTCTGCAGCAATTAGTTTGCATAAGGAGCCATGGAATATAAAGGGTTATTTTCACTCTAAGCAACACATATTTTTCAGTTAATGGTCTTTTAATTGACATTGACTTTAATTGACGGATGACAGGCTTATGATGACCATTCCTGCTCTGTTCCCTATCCATCTCCCCTGAGGTCAAGAACAAAGTAAATTCCATTATCTGGAACCTACTCCCCCATTTGCATCAATCTCCTTTCTGACCAATGGAGAGGTCATTGTAGAAAAGAAAACTATAGAAGTGAAAATTTACATTATGAAACTTCATTTTGAAAGAAGCAAATTATATTCACGGACTGCTGCCACTAGAAGGACTCAACCTCTGCATAGTATAAAATTATTAGAACATTGTTTAAAAAGGGCGTTGGTACTTACCTGATACGCCCATTCTCTGTGAGCTGTGAAGAGCATCCAGAGATGGGAGGTGCTTC
>BHFT01031318.1:0-20432 GCA_004320025.1 Laticauda laticaudata | reverse complement strand
CCTTCCTGAAAATAAAAAGATCCAGCTTTCAAGCAGTTGTCCGTATCCTTGCGCCGGAGCTCTCCCAGCGGGAAAATGGAATCCTCGAAGGAAAGGCATTTTGACACCTTTCAACACTCTCATATGTAAAAGTTAGAAAATGATAAATTTTTATTCCTACATTTTTACCTGCCATCAAAACACATTAAACAAGTGAGAATTTAATCACAAAAGCAGTACATGGTGCCAAATATACTATTATGTATAAATATATAATACTATGTGTTATAAAAACTTCTTCATTACATACAGTGCATTCAATTCTTGTGTTATTTTATATCCTCATACTACTTAGGAAAACAGTAAATAATCTTCTTATTGTCTATTTTTTGGGAAGCGATGCAATGAAAGAAAATTCCAATTCAAATAGAGCAAAGATCTGCAATGCCCCCACCATTTCAACACATGGGAAAATTGCTTGTTTGATTCCATTTGTTTAGGCATTTTTGGTGATTTAAATACATTGTGGTGAGGCAACCAGAAGAGAGACATCAATTCTACAGCAATTGTCCTACTACCAGTGCAAAATTAGAACTAGCCAGATAAAAACATGGGCAGGAATATACAGCTCACTCTCACTCTCTGTCTCCATATGTTGCAGATGCATAATTTGTAGAAGTAAAACCAAATGCACAAATCAGAAAGGCAGTTTTTGGTTCAAGTATAATTGCCCTCAAATTACATTCATAGTGCAATTTGTGAATGCTTATACAGAATTGCCTAATTATACTTGCTGAGTTTTACCCTCAATTTGAGTGTGCATAGAATTGCAGTTTTGTGGCACAGTCTATGTGGACTGTTCTCAGAACATGCTCCAATGAGTGTAATAAAATTTCCTTCTGAAAAAATATGCACCTGGTTGCACTGATACTAAATTGATTTAAAGAAGCAGCTAATAAGGATGGCACACAATACATTAATAAGGAATAAATTAATGAAAATAGCAAGTAGATGCAGATAAAACTATGGGCTGATTTACATGAACAAAAGACAAGCAGAACATAGCCTGCTTTTTTTTTAAAAAGAAAGCTAACATAATGTATGGCAACAGTTTAAATAAAATATTCTTTTCTAAGTTTTGTTTGACAACAGTTTTCACACTGATGTCCTGATGTATCCCATTGTCTGTAGGATACAATGAAATAGCAAAATTATACAATCAGCTAGCATAGTAACACCTAGAACAAATTTGAAACAATAAAATTTATCAATAGTCTGAAAGAAGTCACTAATGAAAGCATTTTAAAAATTTGCTAATTAAGGTTTATTCTATTTGATTCTGTTCTACAGTATTTTAATATCGCAATTAATCCTTGGGTGAATACTGTACTGAACCAAAAAGGTTTCTGAGGCCATCCTACAACAATTGACCTTTTAATCTTCCAATTTCATTTGCCCTAAATGTTAATTGACTTGGAAAAAGCAGCATATTATCCTTTTAAGAGTTGTAGGAGTGGGGTAAAGAAAAAAGAAAAGAAACTGATCTGAGCATTCCAAAATCAGCATCAGAGCTCTGTTAAATCATAGTGCAGTGGAGCCAGAAATTAGAATCAAGAAAGGGGAGTTAGAGAATAAAGGAAAAAACACTGATATGAAAGAACTCCAGTGACATCTACAGGCAGTCTAACTGGGGGACTAGCTATATATTCCAAAATATCAATCCTGGATACAATATGCATACTTTCTGATTTATTGAAATCAGATTTCTGATACCATTTCTAAAGAGAAACTAATACACAGTAGCTTGAAATGTAACTGCATACAATATATGGGATATTTTCAATATTCTCACATCATATTGTTTTAGATATTTATAAGAAAGAAAAACATTAACAGTGATAATGTAATTTTTCCAACTAAAACAAATATTCAAACTTCTGTTGGGCAATACATAAACTGGAAGAATTTCCATATTCTGGTGTTCTACAATATTCAATTTAATATGAAATACAGGACTTAGCACTGGGCTATTTAATAAGACATTGCATTAGGCCAATTTAGATTCATATTACTATTGCAATAACAATCCATTATAACAATATGATCAGTACTGATGATGTTAATTGTACAAAACATTTTAAGGCAATGTTTATGACAAATGACTCTGCATGATCTTATTATTTATCATCTAAAGGTTGCAATGTCAAGCAACATTTCAATGTGCCAAATTGCAATCCATAGAGCTTTTATATAAGAAGAAATAAACTGACCCATGATGACTAGGGGGTTAAACTGGGACAGGAAGAAAAACAATACTAACTAGTACCTGCAACAAACTGGATGTTCTTAAGTTATCCTTCAAGTGACCTATTCACATGATTGTTTTATGTGAAGAAAAAATAAATAGATTACTTTGACCTTCTCCAAGGAAGCACACTACAGCAAATTATGTACACAGATTAGGTGGCAACCTTTAAATACATTAAATGACTATTTCTGTAATTGCATTTTTATATTTGTTTTAATCTCTTCTGTACACACACACACACACACACACACACATACACACAGAAAAAGAGAGAGAGGGAATTTATGGCTGAATAGCATTGTCATTAGAGCACCACCGTTGATGCAGGGGACTAAGGTTCAAATATCAGTTGACACCCACCTTGTTAGTCCTTAGTCAATTCTTCACTGTTTATCTCAAATATGAGAGTGATATGAACTAGGGCATTCATGCCAACTTAGACATTGCTTAGATAAATAAGACCTGTATCACATATTGAGGAAGTAGGACAATCTGACAATAAATGGGCTATTAGAATAAATTAAAACTGGACAAGGCAAGAAAATCTGCAATTGATGGAACACTATAGCAATAGTAGGGAGAGGGAATGTGTGAAACATATGAGGAAACTATGTATGGACAGAAGACCTGCATCCACAAAAACTGAAAAACCAAAAGTTATTCAACACTTTAACATAGTGAAGAGGAAGCTGCTCTCACAACTTGAAATAGATCAACTATATATTAAACAATAGAACAAATAGATCTACATCCAAAACTTGAAGCTATAATATCACTGCTACCCCTTCTATTACAGAACAAAGCAGCTGTTGATTATGGATTAAAGATTATGGATAAAGTAGCTACAGTCAACCCAGTTGACACAAGGCTAGTGGAGATCAAGTAAAGATCAAGTGGAGATCAAGTGGCATCAAGTGCAGCATATACTAAATGATGCACTATTCCCATTGCTATTCTGCATAGGCTTAAACCTTGTCAGCCGTTAACCATAAAGATTAAATATGTGTACAAGTTCAACAGTGGAACTAATATCAGACATCTTTTATGTATGGATGACATCAAGCTATATGCTAAGAGTGAATGAAACATCAATTCACTGAGCCAACTGACTCAGATATACAGTGAGACTTTGGGTTATCATTTGGACTGCAGAAGTATGGATGAATGATGGTAAACTGAAGTTAAAAAATAAAATAAAAAGAAAGATAGTTAAGACTGATGGAGTCCAATTAGCAGCAGTTCTCATGGAAGACATACAGGCCAGTTACAAATGTCTTCGTATCTCATAAACTATGATGGGAACTATGATAAAGACAAGGAACACTGTACCATCCAAATACCGCAAAAGAATAAAAGTAGTCCTAAAAAGCCAGCTTAATGGGAAGAAGATTCATACCATCAACATATGTGCCTTGTCAGTCATCACATATCCTGCAGGTATAATGAATTGGCCAAAGGAGGACATGGAAGCTGCCAATGTAAAAACCTGAAAAGCTATATTAATATACAGAAGTTTTCACCCCAGTTCCAATTCCCCTAAATGATTCACCAACCAGAAAAAGGGTAGTCAGGCCAAGTGAATGTCCAAGTCACTATCCTGAATGAAATTCAGAACACCCAGAAATAAATAAGTAAGATTACACCCAAAGATGGGCTACTGAAAGAATGCCTGTGTGACATGGAAAGAAGAACAAGCAGAGAAAATACCATGGTAAAACAAGACACTACATGGAACAGACCATTACCTGAGGTGATAAACATTGGGAAATCCTATCAGTGGCTGGAAAGGTCTGGATTAAAAGACAGCACTGAAGCACTAATCATGGCAGCACAAGACCAAGCATGAAGCACTGGATTCAGAGAAGCAGTGATCCAAGGTGAAGACCATGAAGAGAGGGTTCACAGACAGTCCAATATATAATGGCAGGTAAGATGCAGGCAGGTACAGCATACACTGAATGGCACAACCAAGTAGCTTGTATTGTTTACAGGAACATCTACATACTGTATGGGATAGATCCACTCATGTCCAGATTGGTGGTTGCACAGAAAGTCATGGTGAATAATAGGAATAAGAGCCGTGGCGGTGCAGTAGTTAGAATGCACTATTGCAGACTAACTCTGCTCACACTGCCAGGAGTTGGATTCCTTTGATCCTGATCAGCTCAAGGTTGACTCAGCCTTCCATCTTTCCATGGTCAGTAAAAATGAGATTCCAGATTGTTAGGGAAAATATTATAATTATAATATTATATTAAGATATATTAATATCACACAATTATGGAACTTCCAGATCCAGATTGGACAAGCAAGTACTGGCCAACAAACCAAACACTGTGATTATAAATGAAGATCTAAAGACAATATTGATGATAGATGTAGTGATACCAAATAACAACAACATCAGAAAGAAGAAATATAAGAAGCTGGACAAGTACCAGGGTCTGAAGAAAGAACGAGAGAAGAAGTGGAAAGCAAAGGTCAAAGTGGTCTCAGTAGCAATAAGAACAGCTGACTCCTAAACTGAAAGATTGGCTCCAACAGAACCCAGGAATACAGCTTTCCTGCAGAAGAGTACAGTGCTAGAAACTACTAAGATACTGTGTAGAATCCTCAAACTAACAGCATCTGGCAGAGGAACCAATATTGAAACATACCACTCAGAGAGAGGAGAAAGTAAATTCTATAAATATATATATTTAAACGCATGAGAATATTTGCTGTTGCAAAATATACTATTAACATTTACAAAAACAATATGCATTTTTTTCTACAAGTTATGCAAGGATCAGAGAATTCATAGAATTTCCAAACAGGTTATTTATAAAGGGTTGCCCAGCAGGCTTAAAGCTTTGGTCATAGCAGCAGAATAGATTTTGTTTACTGTGTATTTTATTGTCACTGTGTAAGCCAGGTTTATAGTGCCCACCCACAATTCATGAAGAATAACCAGAGAAGCCATGCAAGTCAGATCATTGAAATCAAGTGACGCAAAGTAGCAGAGGCATAGCTGGGATTGAGGAAGAAGCAGGCAGGGTGCCTTCAGGGAGCTCTAATAGCCTATCTGCTGCTTGCTCATTTCCATTCTAAGTAGGATTGTGCTGCTTGTCACCTGCACAGCTTTCTGATTCAGTTCAAAGCTATGCATACTCATTTGCAAGTAAATCCCACTGATTTTGAGAGCGCTTATTATTCTGGGACGTGCTTAGTATCGCAGCATAACGTTACCATTCAACATGTGTGATTAGCAGCTACCAAAAAATAGACATATATCCAATGTTACATTAATATCACAAATGCTGTTCTTTCATTCAGTCTTGAAATATTGTTTCCATTCCAGTCAAGACAATATTCAGTGTATTAGTATGTTTATTAGTACTGTAGACTTTATCATATCATTAATAATGATATAATGTATGGAAACAAACAAGTGGACCGTGTGCTATTGCAGAGGTCACCAACCTTTTGGACCTCAGGCACCACCAAACTCATAATTTTAAATCCCAGGGACCACTAATATGAATTTTGACTGTCGGTGGCTTCCTGACATTGGTGGGAGAGTGTCTCTCTCTCTCTCTCTCTCTCTCTCTCATTCTATCTCACACACACACACACACACACACACACACACACAGAGGAAGGGATGGGATTCAAATTTCTTAACAACCGGNTCTTAACAACCGGTTCTGTGAGTGTGCCCTAATTTGTGGGTGTGGCTTGGTGGTCATGTGACTGGCTGGGCATGGCTTATATGTAAATATTATAAATATTTATATAAATATTGATTTTTTTAAATAAAAAAGAGCAACTTTTACCCAAAATCAGGCAGAGCAGGCAGTCAGATTGAGTTGCTCACAGAATCACAGATTCATTCAGAGATCTATCTGTATTTGCCATCTGCTACCTGCATTGAATAATAGAAGTTTCAGTCCTAAGGGAGGTTTGGCTCTGCTTAAAAGATTAGCTAGAAAGCAATGATTTCCTGCTTTCTAGCTAATCTCAATTTCCCAGCACAGCAGAACAGCTGATGGTCAGGGAAAAAAAAGAAAAATAGCAACTTAGCAGGCTAGTTTACAAGTTAAGGAGTGAGTGGGCAGGGATGGTTCCTGCAGACCATGTGGGTGGCGCAGTCTTGTGTTCCCATGCAGCCTGGATTAATGGATTAATGGGGGGGAGTGCTTTGGGGGTGACATTTCTCTGCAGACCACCAACATTTTCTTGTGGACCATCAGTCGGCTACAGCCCACCAATTGGTAACCACTGTACCCTTGCATGCATTTCTGTCTTTGTATGGCAAAGTCCAAGAATTGTCAAATGGACTTCTAGAGATTTAAGACCTGGAATTCCAGTGTGCACCTCACATACCTACTTATGTCTACAGATATCTCCTTTCCTATTTGTGTGTGTGTGTTTTAATTTTAATTTTTGTCAAAGAATGTCCTTGGGTTCCATGTAATCCCAATTGGGGTTATATTTATAGGAGACACCCAGACTAACAAGTAAAAAAGGTGACAGTTAGTGAAGTTGGCAATAAGCAACTTCATCAGTTTCCTTTGTATTTTATGATTGGCTACATTGACTATAGCAGGCCTTTTTTGAAAGACAAGTCCTACCATAGGAGCTATTTTCTTTAGGAGCTCATAGTATGTTTGTATTCAAAATATACTGTTCCTGAAAATAGGATCAGTCAGATTCAATGGACTTTATTCCCGAATGTATCAGCTAGTACTGAAGGGATCTGGTTGGGGAAAACAATCTAATCGACATAACTCTGTGGTTTCCTACCTCCTTTAAAGTATGCTTTCCGGGTTATATTGGAATCTACCTACGCAGTTCATGTTTATTTGTATTCACATAAGTTAACTAACATCCATTGTTTTAGAGCAAAGCAATACTAACAAAGAAAATATATCTTTTTAAAAAATCTGGAATTGATACACATTTGTTACAGGGTTATTAAGGTAGTTAAAATATCCAATGTTGTTAAGCTACTTGTACTTGAAGTAGCAAAGCTCATTAAGGATTAAACTATTAAGAATGAATGTTTAATATAGCGTTGATATCTTTGGCATGTTTAATAATCTAATCTAGTGATAGAGGAAATTCGGGGATAGGAACTACACATATATTATTGTTATTACTTATGATACAATTCAATTATTATAAAGACCTTTACCAAGATTTGTAGTACATATGATAAATGTTAGGGATATACCATTTAGTAGAAGAAATCTAATGTTTTGCCATTTGGTAATAAGATATTTATGGAAGTACATAAAATGCATTTTTGCTCAGACTTGATTAAATACTTGACAGTAATTATTCCTATTAAAATATCTTGTATGGCAAATATTAATATTTCAAACTGTATAGCACTAAAACATAGGCACAGTAAGAAGTGGATGAAAATAGCTGGGAATTGGGAAGAAAAATAAATGTTGCAAAAATGACCATGGTTTCAAGATAGAGAGAGGGACGGAGGAAGGGAAGGAGGGAGGGAGGGAAGGAAGGAGAGAGGGAGTGAGAAAGAGAGACTAAAATAGTAGATATTGTAATTGTAATAAATAGTGTTAATACATGAAGAAGGGGCTGCCACAAAGAGGAAGGGTCAAAGTATTTTCTAAAGTGCCTGTAGGCCAGACAAGGAATAATGGATGGAAACTGAACAAGGAGAGATTTAACCTGGAAATAAGGAGAATCTTTCTGACAGTGAGAACAATCAATCAGTGGAACACCTTGCCCTCAGAAATTGTGGGAGCACCATCATTGGAAGCTTTCAAGAAGAGATTGGACTGTCATTTGTCAGAAATGGTGTAGGGTTTCTGACTTGGGCAGGGGTTTGGACTAGATGACCTACAAGGTCCTTTCCAACTCTGATTATTTGATATCTGCTAATGTTTTATTCAATGTTTCATTTCCCTTGCATTCTAGAGTAGAATAAATTTCTATGTAAAGATTAAACAATAAACACTTTTCTCTCAAAACTACAGTTTTCATATGATTTATTTTAATTTTCATTATTTTAAATTGTATCATTGAACACATTTGTTAATTTCAATAATGCTGAACGTATTACAATGAATAAGATATTAAATATATAGTATTTACACCCAAGTGGAAAGTAATTAATTAAGTATCCTTGGAATTCTAGCATATATTTGGTTCCATTATTATAGCCATTACTTTTTACTTGATATTTCCAAAACTGAAAAGATTTGGACATTATTTGTAAGTAATTAAATTGCATCTTATTTCACATGAAAAATTTTTTGATTCTGGAGTCAATTGCACTAACTCACATAGCTTGCTCTTGAGAATTAAAATCAACCTTCAATTTCTTTTTTAATATTTCAGTTATATATCATTGGCAGATTGTATCATTATCTACTTTTACATTCATCTTTTTAAGAAATTGAAAGAAAACATGTAATGTTTTCCTTGCTGGTATTCAGTTCATATTTTTATTACATTATTTTGAATTTCACTTTTTCTTTTCTGAACATTTATTAATTTCCAATTTTAGCATCAATACTTAATTTTGGCTGTCTTTTATGTAATCAGCCCATGAATGTTTTTCTTATGCAACAGTTGTTTTAAGGCTAGGTCACACTGGCCGACGGATGCAAAACGTATGCAAAAAGGACACAGCGGACGAGCAAAATTCGGAGGTGGCTCCATCCGTTGTTATCCACTCTCAAAAGTGCCCCAAATTTGCATAAAACAGAATGGAAAACAATGGAAAAGAATGGATGGGGTAGTACTGTAGCGAGGATGGTCAGCGATGTTCGTAGAGAGCCTAGCGGATGGAAGCGATGGGACACATCTGCAGGGCTCCGGGAGAATAGCGAAGTGGACAAGTAGCGAAGAGAGCGGATGCGTAGCAGATGAACGATGCATCACGGACGCCTATAGGATGCATAGCAGAAGCGTAGCGATGTGTAGCAGATGCAAAGCGGTCACTGCACATGCGGGAGGATGAATTGTGTCAGCTCTGCAGAATAAAAGGATCAGGCTCGCAAGCAGTCACCATTCAGAGGAAAGACTTGCTGCCAGAGAACATCCTGAAAAACACCATTGGTGTTTGACAGTCAGGAAGAAAGAGAAGCCTGTGCCTACTCCTGCCAGCTCTGGCAAGAAGGATAGAACCACCATCCCACCCCCTGGCACTGACTCTGAAGCTGCTGATGCTCCGTGGTGCTTGTGCTGCTGCTGGTGCTTCTCCTGCTGGTGCTGCTGTGTGCTTCTCCTGCTGTCGTGCTGCTGCTGTGATGGACCAGCCCAAGGCCTTCAAAGCCCTGCTGCTGAAGCCCTGAAAGCCCTGCCAGAGAGAGAAGAGCAAACAAGGAGAAAGGCAGAAGAGAACAGCACTCCATTTCTGAAGAACATGAGGATGAGTGCTGGAATGGCTGAGGAGAACGAGTACCTGTGAAGAAAGGCCACAGGCTCTATCGCGACACCAAGAGAAGCAGCAGCGTGGAGAGACAAGGCAGAAAGTCTGGGCTACACTTCAACATACTCCTGGGAGTGGGAAGCACATGCACACCTGTATGGCAAGCTACACCTGAAGAAATCTGGCCAGCCACTGTCAAGCTCACTGACTGAAGATGTTACGTCAGCCAGGTGTAGTTTCCTGGAGGTGAGATCCGCCATGAGGAGCAGCTCCCTCTGTCCCCTCCCTCAGATAGCCCACAGAGAGCCACTCCTCTTCCAGCCAGGAGACAGCTACCATGTCCAGGCAAGTTCTTGGAGGGCCCCACAGCAGAGACCCCCCCAACATCTGCACTCCCCATGCAGAGGACGTGGAGGATCCCCTGTCTCAAATGGAGCAAGAAGAAGCAGCAGCCAGAGACCAACCACACCCACACCAGCTCCACCTCCACAGAAAGCAGCAGAGAGACGAACTGGAGGGCCAGAGCCACACTGTCCTGCTGGAGTCAGGACACCATCCAAGACCAGCACAGATCTTCTCTCTCACTGGTCCACAGCAATATGCATCTTCTAACCACAAGCCTTCATCACGTACTGAGCCAGACTCTCATGGACCTGCCCGAGGCCAGTACCAGGTGATGAAGGAGAAGAATCACACAGCACTGCTGCACCACCCTCCAGGCCAGCTGAACCCTGCTCCAACCCAGTTCAGGTCTGCTCCTCCACCCCAGGCGATGTCCCAGCCCTTCCATGGCTTTCAACAGCCCCTCACCTACCAAGCTACGGATACTAGGATTTCCACACCAGAGCATCCCTTCCCAGTCCAGCCCAGTACATCGCACGCTCACAGATGCCTCACCTTGACCCAGCTGCAGACCAGACAGCCCCACTACACTCTTCCTTCCTCCACCCCACAGCAAGTCCTCAACAGAAAATCTGTCTTCAGTCCTCTGCCTGACATCCCAGGTCCTTGAGGAAGGGCCTCTCAACCTCATCGGGACTGAGTCAGCTCTCTGAGAGCTTCCTGAACACACCCATCCCCTGTTTACTCCGGGCCAAGCACCCAATGGTGCCTCAGACAGCACTCAAAGCCACAGCCACCTCCACAGTCCCTGCCGCTCGACAGCTGAGACATGCCTCAGAGTGACTGAGAATAATGCCAGAGACTGAGTTGTTACCTGTTCACCTTATCTTTGCTTAAAGACACTTTACTTGGTCATTTTGCTTTTTAATAACCAGCATACAGTTTACTTAAGACAGTTGTAATAAGGGTTATCTTTGCTCACACACTTGGTTCATTTTATTTACTTTAATAAGTGTTGGTGAAAACTTTGAAAAAAGGTCACCTTTGCATGCTTGTGGATAGGTATGGATAGCTTGTGGATGGTGAAGGATAGCTGTGGGATAGGGTAAGGTAGTTGTGGGATGGGTAAGATAGTTGTGGGGTAGATAAACCTCCAGTTGCAACATAGTGGACTGTATGGTCCACCCTCCAGCTGCTACACATATGCCCTTTATTATGAATAACAATTTATTCATTGATCAAACACATTCAAAATGAACAAACTCTTTATTAATGCCCTATTCATTGTAAGGCCACTCAACATACATGGCACATCTCATCACTGTGATGAGACAGGCTTAAAGAAGATCCATTAAGCATCTACCATCCTGTCTTGCCACTCCCACTGCTCCAGCTGGGGAGTTGCACCGGTTTTCAGAGTTGCGCTGCTTCTTCCCTTCACGTGAAGCTCTGTTGGGCCTTGCACATCCCACATGTCTATCAGGTTCGTCCTTGCTTCCATTCACAGGTTCCATGTCCCCATTCCCTTGTTGAAGGTCCACAAGCCTTTCTGCACATGGGGTAGTGGGTGTGCATGAGATTGTGCAGGATAGCAGCAAGCTTCCATGATTGCTCCTCACAATCCCTGGTGATGCTGCATGGCGGTGAGAAGTACCTGAACCTGGTTGGCCAGGATGCCAAAGGCGGTTCTCCGCCACCCTCTTGCCCTGGACAGCCTGTAGTTGAAGATCCTCTCTTTATGGGTTGAGGTATCTGGAGTTAGGGCTTCATGAGGTAGGTTCTGAGGGAGAAGCGTCATCACCACGATGAATGTAGGGCACATCTTGTGTATCATTGGGTTAGGGGGTCTGGATCTGGAAAACCCATGATTGAGGTTGAGTTCCAGCCCATACTTGAGGTCACTGGCGTTGTATACCTAGCTATCTAAAGCAGACCCGTTGCCTGAAGCATCGATGTACATGAACTTGTAGTCAGCATCAACCATGGCAAAGAGGATGATACTGAAGAAACCCTTGTAGTTGTGTTAAGTGGACCCTGAGTTGCTGGAGCTTTGCAGGCCACATGCTTCCATCTATGGCCTCTAACGGTGTGGGGAAGTTCCACCTCTGATACCACTGTTCTGCAAGTTTTCCTCCAGCCTTCTTCTCAGTGGTGGGGCACTGAAGAAGCTCCTCCATGTATTCTTCGATGATGGTCTGCGCCACTTCCCTGACCACTTTGCTGATGGTGTTGTGTGGCACCCACCAGGCAGTACTGCATGTTTCTGTACGTGTTCCAGAGGTCAGTGCCACCTTCAGTCCAGGGTCCAGGCTGGGACGGAAGTTGGTGCTCGGCTTTGGTCAACCTGGGTCTCAGACGCTCAACAATTTCGTCAAACATGGCTGTGGCATCCTCATGAAAGAGCTGGATGCACGAGATGTCTTCATTCCTCAGCTCCACCATCAACTTGTCATACAGTCCAAACTCCACTCTTCTCCCAATCCATCTTCAGACCCACACAGCTCTTGGATGTCTCCTTCTTCTCCTTGCATAGAAAAGATGAAAAACACTCTGAAGAGGGCTTGTTCTGGTGTGAATGATGGCAGCTACCATAAGGAGTATGTGAGATCCATGGTGGAGATCAACGGATGATATGGAAGAGCAAGAGCAAGGTGAAAGGAGTCTGTACACCACGACTGCTGGACTGATAGTGAGATCCAGGTGATTTTCCTCCCCCTTTTTATAGAAATGTCGTTTTCCGCTAAGGTGTCCTTCCACATACTCTAGGCACTCCAGACATCTCCTAAATACCGAGATACGTCCCATATATGAACGTTTTTGCCGTTTTAATGCTTTATATAACGAGAGTGCATTCGCTACTCATTTTCTATTTCCGTGCTACTAACTCTTGTGTGGACGTCTGCGGTACCTTTTGCTTCCTCCCTCTTTCTGCTTTCAGCTGCAGTGGATGTGAGTTGAGGGATGCCCAGAGGATGCCGTAGAGGATACAGCGGACGTGTAAGCGGATGTCTAACGGATGTAGAACATTTGTTTGCCCGTAGTGTTCGCGGATGTAGATCGTACACGGCGGAAGGTTTCATCCGTTCAAAAAGTTTTGTGCAGCTCAAATTTTGAGCAGATGAAATCAGCAGTAGATGAATGTTTGACAGATAGAGCATATGAATCACGTACGCAGTGAGTACACAACAAATGCATCACGTTTTCCAATGGATGGCAAGCTTTTTTGTCCGTTTTACATCCTCTTTGCATCCGTTGGTGCAGTGGGACATGGGCTTTAACTTGAAGTCAATCTTTGCCTCAATTTCTGCAGGGCAGATATAATCTGTCAATAACACTGTGGATTTGTGATGCATAGTGAATCTTCATTAGTTTTCATATTTTTCACTACAAAATGTTCAGCTTATGCCCTGTTAAATATTCAAGCAACATATTGTATCACAGGTATGGGCTGGGTATTAACAGCTTTTATAGTATTTCTACTAGTCCTTTTTTATCCTTTGGATGTATTCTTTATGAACTACGTTTTTAACTTTTCCATATTTGATGTTATCCAAAATACCTTAAGGCCCAGATACCCTTAGGCTTTATTCTGATGGCTCCTCATGGTTCTTAAGAATTTCAATTCAATTACCTCGTGATTTTAACCTTATTTATTGATACTGTAGCAGATTTATCTAAGCCAAATTTCATTATTAATAATATAGAATCCTTGCCAAAGACCTGGGATAGTGAGATGTTGTTGTTTAATGATATTGAAGGTATCATCAGAGGATGTAAGCTGTTCCAAGTAAAGTATCTTTTGCAACTAATTTATGATGATTTCATCAATGCCAGTGATTTTCCAAGTGGTGCTCCAGATGTTGGAATGTATCCAAGGCATCTTTTGCTACTATCTTTGCTTTTCTTTGTCACATCATTATTTTTCTATTTGCAAGTTTAGCATTTTGTAGTTTTTTCATTTGTTTGATTTAATTTGTCAATAGCTTATAAGACAATAGGTATAAGTATAAACATGAGTAAATACAGGAAATAGGTACAAATAAATGGGGACAATAGTACAAGGATGGGAGGCACGAAGGTGCACTTATGCACGCCCCTTACAGACCTCTTTGGAATGGGGTGGGGTCAATAGTGGATAGTTTTAGGTTAAAGGAGTGGTGGGGATTAGAGGATGTAACAACAGAGTCAGGTGGTGCATTCCAGGCATTGACCACTTGTTGCTGAAGTCGTACTTTCTGCAATCAAGTTTTGAGTGGTTTACATTAAATTTGTATCTGTTGTGTGCTCTTGTATTGTTGCTATTGAAGCTAAAGTAGTCACTGACTGGTAGGACATTGTAACAGATAATTTTGTGAATTTTTTTTCTCTAGTTCTTTCTCTTCTCTTCTGCTATCTCCGGGTACTGCCACCTCCACTGTCCACATTTTTGTCTTTCTTATTAACAGTTGTTAGGTCTGGCCTATTATGTGTGTCATAGTTCTGAGTAATGTTGCCAATCAATTCAAGACTCTGAGGCCTTGGCTTCCTCAAAAATCCTGTTTATTGGGTACATCATATCAGCATGGTCAAATGTGAAACCAAAACTGAATAATTCATGCATTTTTGGTATAATTAAAGAATAGATACTGGCCACCACCTTGTGTCACAGATCATGTTAGCCAACCAAGCCAGAGATAAACTTCTCAGCACTCACTCCTGTCATTGCTAGGGCATGTTGATCTGGCCTTGGTTCTCAGGAGCCTTATCACTGGAGAAAAACATTCTACATTGCATAAGTTTCACTCCCCCCATAAGTATGGCAACTAAGAAACAAAGTAAGAAAATATGGCTTCAACTAGAGTTGTTTCAAGAGTTGACAGTGTGTTTCTAATAGAAATCTAAACCAAGAGATGTTTTATTCCAAAATTATCAATCCAAGGAAGGTTGGGGGTACTTCTAAGTAAATCTTTTATTTGCAATCATATCGCCCTGTTATGGAATGAATACTGGTTGCATAAATTGATATCTTTTATCTGTTCACCCAGCACCAACACTATAATTTTAAGAATTTTTTTTCATATTCTTAAAAATTCTTAAATGTAGTTCAAATTACCATATATTTAGCACTATAAGAAGTACTTTTCCCCACAAAAAAAAATGGGTGGAAATGTCTGTGTGTCTTATAGAGCAAATGTTGCTGAAGCCCTACCCATCTGCTGGCCGTCACCCTTCAGCCATTTTTTGCCTCTGCATGGCCCATTTTCATACTCTAAACATATGCCCCATTTTTTTGCCTCTGCACATCCCATTTTTGGCCTGTCCCAGGCAGCAAGGATCATCACTGCTGCTGCTGATCACCACTGATCATCACCACTGTTTATTCACCACTTGCACTGCAAACAGCGAGTGGGTGGTGACAAATGGTGGTGGGGGTGATCCAGGCTGCCTGGAATGGGATGAAAACATGCAGAGACTGAAAATGGGGTGTGAGGAGACAGCAATAGGCGGTGACAGTGGTGGTGATCCCCACAGCCTGGAACAGTTGATCAGCAGTACTCCGGGAGGCCAATCCAACCACCAATCATCTGCTCTTGCTAAATGAAGCTGTGCTGAAACTGTGCAGTTTGCTGTTTGCTAAAAAGAAGCAAATTGCTGGGAAGCAGAGGCAGATTTTTTTTCTTGTTTTCCTTCCCAAAAGCTAGGTGTATCTTATGGTCTGGAGCATCTTATAGTCCAAAAAATACGGTAAGCATAGAAAATCTACATAATAATATTTAGCAGTAATGTGGAAGATCTTGGTTGGAAATACCATTATTTTGGACTCTGTAAGATTAGAGTTACATTATCTAACTGGAATAACTAATTATCTAACTAATCCATTTTGTTCAAAATGCAAAATAGTGGTTAAAATATGTAAAATATCAATACAATGCAGTATTCCTGTGTTTTTAATAAAATTAGTGTAGAAGAGGCATTTTCTCCTTTTCCTATCCTAGATTTGCTGTTGTAAAATCTTCAGTGCAATTATTAAAGGTTGCTGGCATACCTTTTTCCTTTATAATTTTAATTATACTTTCTAATTTGGAAGGAACGGGTTCTTAAATAATACAGGATTATTTTCTGAGCAACAAAAAAAATTAAGTTTTTTTTTCCTATTCCTCATGTCCTATACATTCTGCATGTTCTATTTATTGACTGATCAATCTGCTGTCATAAAGTATCTGATAAACCTTCATATATTTCTATAATTAAAAAACCAATAAGTCATCTGATATATTTTCCTGCCAGGCATGAAAATTTAATTAACCCAAATATGTAATCAGAAACCCTCGGAGGTATATGCAGCTATATAGAAATACAGTATGCATGATACTTCCAAAGCTCGTTTGCATTTGTAAATAAATGCAGATGCAAACAAGTAAAAGGAAAATAAATAAATCTAGCGTTTCCCTCCATACCTTTAACAACAGCATAATCACAATTAAAATTAACAATACTATATATGGATTGAAATCCAGTTGAACATAATGTTTTTCACTGTGTGAATCTTTATTTTTATGCATACAATTTAAAACGTATAGATGTATATAATAATTTCAAGGATTACCAGAATTGTGCATTTTAATTTGAGAAATTATACAATGAAAGAAACACCATGAATTTAGTAGAATGATTTCATTACAGGTGTCAAGATGAACTTGAAAGGAAGCAGACTGACTTCAGAGAATCAAACTTCCATGTGCAATTGCTTCCTTGAGAACTCAAGATATTGGTATGTGCTGATGGTGACATGAATTTTAGCACTGGACTAATCCAATTAATATTTAATTTAGAATCCAAGTTAATTTTATAGCTGCCCAGCAGACATCCAATATAGCTAAATTAATTATAGAGAAGATGGCCACACAGTCTTCTGCTTTTAGGAAACCAAAATTTGTAAGAAAGAAGCTAATCTGAACAAAAGACACAAATACTCTCCAAAGATACTTGTGTATTCATATAGCTTCTCTACTGAATGTATTCCTGTGATTAGAGGTTTATTATAATTTAGAGTCCAAAACTTTGATTCTGAGGTCCAAACAGAATCTATCTTTGTCAAAGCAAAAAGAGGAAAGGGACAAAGATGAGACAAAAAAACCAAAAAGAATTCCAAGTTTATCTACCCCTAGTTGCTGCATCAGGAGGACTACCCAGAACCATGGCAACTGTATCTGGGATCATTTAGAGGGCCACTAATTGTTTCCATTAGAAATATGTCAATTCAGGACCAAGTAGCTTTTCTTATGCTGTAGCAGAATATATTATTTTCCATAAAGAATAACACTTTACTTCAATAAACAAGCTTGATAATATACTGTACATTCTGAAACAAATAGAAAAAAATGTGTTCCTGGTTCAGATTGATAAAAGCTGATGGTAGATCTGAGCAAACATAACTCGTAAATGTGATACTAAAAATAATAATGATTGACATTTCTACAGCATCTTTCATTTCAAATTTTCTCACAAACTTCACATAATATTGATCTACAAAAGCTGAACCTTGCAAAGATTAAGCTCTAAGTAGTCTGACATGCATGACTAGCACCTTCACAGTCAATAAGAAGACTAGTCATGCATACAGCTACTCATATGTTCAAATTGATAGTGATATTGAACTAAAGACCCACATATCTAAATTAACATTTCATCTCTTTATGTAACAAACTCTCAGAGCCAATCTTCAAGAGCTTATTCTGAAGTCCAGGACAATTTTTATAATTACAAAAATTGAATTAGTCTTAAAAATATGGTTTGATTTAATTATACAACCTATCAAAAACTTCCAATGAATGACCTTCTACACAACTGTAGAAACAAAAAGCAAAGCAATTTAATACACTAGTTAACTGCATTTTAGGTATCGTTTGAGTCACTTTCAAGAAATGAGGGAAAGTGTACTATATATATATTCTTAGCCTTGTATGGAATAAGTTAAGACAGTTTGGACAAATGAACCTATTACTACACTTCGTATTAATAACATTAATTTTATTAAAATGTTAATCATCATTTAAAACTATACCACTAGGAGATTAAAAGTAAAGTACTACAGTGCCATCTGCTGATAGTATAGAATTAAAAAAAAAACCACTTGAATTGCAGTTCTTCCTTCATCTGAATAAGAAAAAAAAACCAGTTACAAAATTCCAAAACATTATTTTAAAAAGCCCTTTGAAGTCTTTGCCATTTTTTTAGCCTGAACGAATTAACTAGTTTTTGTTTAAAGTAATAGATTTGTCACATATATCATTGTTCACATATAGATGCCATAATTGCTGAGGTGTATATACAACACACACACACACATACACACACACACACACACACACACACACACACACGATAACAGTTTAGGAAAGTTATGCCATTTGGGTATGTCTAGTTTGCTGAATGCCCTGTATTCATCCTCATCCTTCTTCTCCTCTTCCTCCTCTTTCTCCTCCTCATCCCTTCTATTTTCTCTGGAGAAAAATAGAAAACAAACCCCAAAATGTGTTTTCACATTTAAGACAAAAATATTAATAGTGAAGTTCTGCTTTATTTCCCAGTTCACTAGTTCAAATTAATGCTTTAAAGTAGTATCAGTTTTGTGTTAATTTTGATTATCAATTTTACTAATTCCATTCTTTAAAAAGAAAGGTGGGAATAATAGCATCCGCATAGTTTTATCCAGAAAGATAGATTATTTTGTTCCTTTTCCCCACTAAACTGCTTCAGACAGAGATGCAATTATGTTAGAAAAGCAACTGTTAATAAGTGTTACCCTACAAGAAATTCTCTTGAAAAGAATGCCAAGGAGAAGAACGAATATTTGGCAAATTATCCACTGAGGTTTTCCACACTCATACCCTTCTTCCCCCCCCCCCCCNATACCCTTCCCCCCCCCCCCCCTTTCAAATTCATATAGGATAACTTCAGGCAATACAGAATTGGAGTTCTGTGTTTAAAATTATGCGAATGAAAGAACATAAAACTGCTGAGCCTGCTAAAATTTGCCTCTTTTATCCAACTCTTCCAAAGACAATTTCCTGCCTTAAGGGCAGCCTAATTCCTCCTGCTTTTTCACATCTTGAAAGATCTTGCAGTACAATTCAAATGTCAGTTCTTACTTTCCTTTATCTACAGCTTGATGCTTCTGCCTGAAACAGATAGCCTTACTTGCTAAGCCATATGCTCTTAAAACTTCAAAGCATTTTATCCCTCACATCTGGTTAGTTATTTTAATGGCACAATGATCTGCTGAATATTACTTTTTTAAAAAATACTGAATTGTATAAAAATAACAAACCATTTTCTCCTTCCAGTTGTTTCTGAGATTTCTTATACCCAAACATCAGAAATTTCCTTTCATACACTATCTCATTATTTCTCAATCTTCAAGATTTCTCCAATCCGTATTCTTACTGAATGAATAATTTCTGTGCTCATTGAAATTTATAGCTTGTTTTTTCAGTGTGTTGTTCTGCATTTTGAAATAAGCCTCTATTATCTAATGATGGCTTTCAAATTAAATTTATTTTTAATGGCATAGTTAAATGCTAATTTATATTTTGGAGTTTTGTTTAATTCATTTAGTTGTAATGCAATCATTTTCTTTTATTAACTTATGTTACCCAAAACCTGGTGCTGGAGACATTGAACACAATAAATGTAATTCTCTGTGATTTGTTAGAAATCCTAGGTTCTTAACCATCATCAGTCATACCTGATTATTTCTCAGAATACTTCTACAGAGGTGGTATTCAGCAGGTTCTGAACAGTTCTGGAAAACCGGTAGCAGAAATTTTGAGTAGTTCAGAGAACTGGCAAATACCACTTCTGACTGGAGATTTTACAGTATCCTTCCCTACCACGCCCACTAAGCCACACCAACAGAACCAGTAGTAAAAATAAATTGAATCCCACCATTGATCTTCTCACATAGGTAAATACCCAATCTCATAGTGATCTTTTACTTATAAGATGTTTTGAAGCATGTTTTACTTATAAGACGTTTTGAAGATGTTTTTCACAATCTGGTTGTGAAAAACATCTTTCAATCAAGGCATCAAGGCACTTCACTATTACACAGTGTTTTGTTTTTAGTTTGTTTACTTTTATTGTCATTGCACCTCGTACAACATCTTCAGTGTACATCATAATCATGACCATGAAAATAAACACAAACAGACATCCTTCACCCTTCACACACTGAACCGAAAATCCCCAACACTACATCAATACTGTACTATACAGCAGAATTCAAAAGAGCTACTGCTCTGGGATAGAAGTTGTTTTTCAGCCTATATGTCCTTGTTTTTATTATTCTGTACTATCTGCCAGATGATAATAGTTCCAAAAAAGGGTTCCCAGGATGAGATGGATCTTTGAGAATGTTTTGAACTTTCTTAA
>BHFT01031316.1:0-22435 GCA_004320025.1 Laticauda laticaudata | reverse complement strand
AACTGCCTATGCTTTCCACCTGTTGTCTATTCTATTTGCACAACAGCATGTGAAATTGATTGTCAATCAGTGTTGCTCCCAAAGTGGACAGTTTGATTTCACAGAAGTGTGACTGACTTGGAGTTAACATTGTGTTGTTTAAGTGTTCCCTTTATTTCTTTGAGCAGTGTAATAGCAAACAAAATTCTGAAAAAAAGTGCAAAATCGTCTAACAAGCACCAACATAAAATCTCCTAGAAAAATGGCAAAATCCTCTCCTGAGGAAGACACACAGAGCACACTCGAGCCAACTGTTGCTCTAAGAAATTCAGTCAGAATGTACAAAAAATACACCACAAATTTCATCGGCCCGACAGGAGTATATATTTCTCTTAGGTCGACCCAAAGTTCTAAAACACGTGAAGAGCAACCTGTACAAAGTTTGTGATTTTCAGAGATACAAAAGGCATCCTCTTTCGATGCTTTTGTTCAGTAACACAATTGTTTGATCTGGAAGTCCACAAGTTAACTACCGTGTTTCCCCCAAAATAAGACCATGTCTTATATTTTTTTGCCAGAAAAAAAGACACCAGGTCTTATTTTGGGGGGAGGTCATCCACTGACTAACCTCACTTGTGCGCGTCGCTCCTGGCCTCCTTTTCGCCGTCAGAGGCCTTCAGGAACTTCTTCTGCGGCCAGCAAGGCTTTTCTGAAGGCCTCTGCAGCCAATAAAAGAGCTCAGGATTGATCTGGAGCTTTGTTATCAGCTCCAGAGGCCTTCAGGAAAAAACCTTGCCAGCTGCAAAAGAAATGGGCCAGCAAGGCAGGTATCGGGGTGTGCGAGGCCTGGCTACACCTGTCCAAAGGTAAGTAGTAGGGCAGCTCCACCACCATCCCATCCCCACCCTAGCTTAATTTTTACCTGTCCACTCTGGAGTGGGTGGGATCTTAATTAGGGCTTATTTTGGGGGTAGGGCTTATATTGGGTACATGTGTAAAAAATCAAGCTAGGTCTTACTTTCATGGCAGGTCATATTTTTGGAGAAACAGGGTAGAAAGTGATCGGAGATTAAACTTTGGACCATTGAGTTTTAAAGCATAAATCCTGTCATTTAGACCTGGATTTTCTTCCCACAATTTGTAACGCTCCGGGCAGAGGAGGTGGAAGCATTTTGTAAAACTATTTTTAAAAAATAGAATTATAGCCATGAGATACCGAGAGAAACCCCAAACAGCTCTCTGCTGAAGGCATCCCCACAATAAGTGTATGCGTGAGTAATCTTCACTGGCTTCTCACCTGCAGTAAGGATTTCTGCGAGAAGAGTAACGGAGCGTAAGAAATCTGTAGTAAATAAAAGGTTGCAGCAAGCTTCCTTGTCCGCTGAAAAGGACAAAAAAGAGAAGGACAGTGGGTTAAAAAACAACAGCAGTTGATTTCTTAATCAGGAGAGGATTTATATTATTATATAGGGGGGTCCCTGACTTGCAACTGTTCTTTTAGTGGCCAAAATCCCAATGGTGCTGAAAAAAAGCAACTTATGACCCTTTTTCACTTATGATCCCCACGGTCACATGACCAAAATTTGGACACTGAGAAACTGGCATGTACTTATGACGGTTGCAGTGTCCTAGGGCCAAGTGATTTCCCCTTTTGCGCCCTCCTGACAAACAAAAATCCCTGGGAAAGCAGGATGCACTTAATTGTGTCATGAACTATGCAGCTGCAGGGATTCGCTTCACAACAGTGGCAGGAAAGGTCGCATCTGTATTCCACATTTTGAACTAATCTTACGTGTCAATATTCTGTGGTGGATACACACTCAAAGCTCAGGACGTAACATGCTTTGATTGACAAAAATAATGGCAATATAAAAAAAAAAACCAAGAAAGCATGAAAAAATGACAAATGATAAAAGAGGAGGACAAGCACTGCCTGTCCAGTGTCACTCAGGAACAGACCTCGCTGTGTTCAAGGCAGCTTTTATTTCCTAGGCAGGCTTGTCTGAAAGCAATTCCCTTATTTAAAAAATAAGCCTCAATGGGTTTAATTGGGATCATTTCCAAGAAACTGTGTCTAGGACAGGCCCCCCTGGCAACATGGTGCCATGTGTTAGCCTGACTATAAATGCATTATCCACCACCAGCCCACATAATGACCTTAATTGTGACAAATGAATATTTTGAAGTAAAAAAAAAAAAGAAGGCTGCACCTCTTCAAAGTTTTGCATCTTTTTATCATCGGAATCTTGTTTAAGTTACCAAAATAATAATAATAATAAAAAATGTTTCATTCTACCCTGCCCAATGTTTAAGAGCAATTTAACTGACTCTCTAGTGTAGAATTCTTGATTGGCCAAGTGTGCTTGGACAAACAAGGAATTTGTCTTTGGTGCATATGCTTTCAGTGTACATAAAGAAAAAAATAAAATACATTCACCAGTATTATCCCACATCATTGTAGTGCTTTTAAAGTTGGAGCAACGTTTCGGCAGAATCTCATCTGCCATCATCAGGCTTCTGTACTGAGTTCGTCTGTGAGTCAGGCTATCACAGGCGTTTCAGTTTTAAATTTGAGGGCTAGCCTTGACTACTGAGCAGAATGGTTTTTTTCTTCATCCCTGATTGTGTTGGAGTCTTGGTCTGGTTTATTGCTTGGGAGTTTGTTTGATTGGTATGTTTCTGTCTTTCTTCTGTACTGTTCTTGGATTGATTGGGCATTGGCAACACTCTGTTCCTGTATTGGAGGCTTTTCAGTGCAGCTTGCTTCGTTTGAAAGGACGGGCTTATTATCTATTAGGAAGCCAGGGTTTCATCTGGGAGCCTGGTGGGGGAGCCTGTTTGAGTGGGAGATACCAGGAGAGTCTGTGTGTCCCAGTGTTTGCCTGGCTTGTGGTGTGGACGATCTTTCTATTTCAAGATGCAGGCTTCCAAATGGATTGACAGTCTGCTGGAATCATCTCTTTCTATCATGCTGTCAAGGTCTTTTTTCAATCTCTGTCGGCTTCTCTAGAATGTTCTGTGCTGCGGGTTTAATGCCATTTGAAGTTGATGTTGTGAGCCCTGTGTTTTTCATGTGTTGACTAAGTGGAGGAGGTGTGTTTCCAGGCTTTGTTTACTGCATTTTTGTCTTCATCCAGGCGGTACTTTTCTTCTATTAGTTGTCCAAATGATATGTGGCTTGACATGATGCACAGGGAACTTCTTTTATTTGCCTTGTTTTCCAGCAGTCAATTTGTCTGTTTGTTCTAAGGATTGGCTGCTATTTTTTTGTCCTGTTTAAGCCAGCTTGATGTGCATGCCTGTGTAGTATCTTACTTGATTTTGTCTGTAGTTACCTCTTATGTAGGGCAGGACAGCTCGTTCCATAGGATCTGTTATCTTCTAGGTCTTCTGTAGTCTTGGTGTGTTTTGTGGATCAGGCTGTGATTTTAGTTTTTGTGGAAGCCGTTGGCTGTCAGTACTTTAGTCAGGGTCATAGTTCAGTCTTTATATGGTGTCTTGTCTTGCCAGGCGTTTGGTTTCTGGTTGATTAGGTTCTTCGCCCACTGAATTATCAGTGCTGGAGATCAGATGGCGTGGTGTGGGATTGGGCGTTGACAGCGGTACGCGGTGGAGTGTGTTTCTTTGGTATGTATGTGTGTATGTCCAGGGTGGCTATCTGTTCTTTATGTTAGATAGTCACATCTAGGGAATGAATGTGGTTGTTCATTTATTTCCGTTTCCATGTGAACTGATTTATGGGCGGTGCGTGCTCTGTTAGGTGTTAGGGAAATGTTTAGGTTTTTCTTTTCCATCTAGGGGTCGCAAATCACAAATGTGTCATCGATGTATCTAGCCATAGTTTGGGTTTGTGGGTGCATTAGCCAGGGCTCTGATTCGATTTCTTCCATGAACAGGTTGTGCAATGACGGGTGTGGCGAGGCCAAGTGGTGATCCCATAGGGGCTTCTTCAATTTGCTTGTATCTTGTTCCTGTTGGTATATGAAATATGTTGTTGGTTAAGCAGTGTTCTGTTTAGTTCCATTGAGGGTGTTTTAGCGGTTTGGATGTTTTTTTTAGATTGATTTCGAAGAGTTTTTCTTTTATTGGGACTTTGAGTGAATAGTTGAAAACACGTCGAAACTTAACAAGCAGATCTTTCTGTTCCACGTGATAGATCTTTGATCATTTCTAAGAAGTGCGTATGAGTTTTGTACATATGAAGCTGCGGTTTGCAGATGGGGCTGTTGTTGTTGTTTGCTAAGTGTATTAGCTAGGTTTTTGTAGTGGTGCTTCTTGGACTGACTATGGAGTCATAGAGGTATTGCCTTCTTTGTGTATTTTTGGGAGCTGTATAGTTTGGGGGCATCTGGAAGATTTTTCTCTTTGGTATGATCGCTCGTGGTGATTTCTGTTGCTTATGTGGCTGGTTATATTTTCTCTTGGTTAATTTTCCGATATGTGGTTGGGTCTGTGTTATAAGGTTTGTATGTGGAGTCTTGGACTTAAGGTTCTGTCCAATTTTGTTTCGTTAAGTCTCTTTCTCTTCCATTACTACTGTTGGCATTCCTTTATCTGCTGGAGTATGATTATGCTGTTAATCAATTTTCAGGTTGTAGCGCTACTGAATTGCATTCTTTTGTAAGTTGCTTTTGTGTGGTTGCTTGTGCATTAAGATGGTTTGTAAACCTAGGATGTCTTATTCTGTCAGCTTCATCTGTATTTAATTTCGGTTAGGCTGCGATTCGTAACTGCACATATGTTGATTCTGTGGCGATTTTTTTTAAAAAAACATTTATATATATAATATGGGCGGTGTGGTTAACGTTCGCAGGTACTTACATTGTTGCTATTACCACACAATATATATATGTATGTATATTATTAATGTATATGTGTGTATGTATTATTATATATATATATATACACATATACATATACATATATATATATATATAATATATATATAAATATATATATATTATATATTATGCTGCTTTCAGCTTCCTTCAGGTATCTATCCCACGTCATTGCAGTGCTTGTTAAAGTATGTAAGCAATGTTTCAGCAAGAATCTCATCTGCTATCATCAGCTTCTGATATTGAGTTGTATTGACGAGACTCAATACAGAAGCCCCTGATGATAGCAGATTGAGCTTCTGCTGTGAAACGTTCTGCTTCATAACGTTGTAAAAGCACTACAATGACATGGGAATAATACGCCGAAAGGAACTGTAACAGGCACACACACATTACATACATACCGGATACATACATATACATACATATACATATATACATACATACATACATACATACATACATACATACATATATATATGAAGGACTACAAAGGACGCATACCTGAAAAGCATAAACACGGTGGCTGGCATCAAGAAGATTTCGTTGCAGGCAATAAATTTTAAGATGTTTTGCTGATTAGCGTTCAACTTGTCCAACAAATTTCTTAGAAAAGGCAGGCTGTTTGAGCCCCGGGCCTTTAAAAAAAACAGAGGAAAACAAATGAACAAATGTCCCTGGAAATCACTTGCTCCAGCTTTTGCCAATTTACCAATGAAAAATAAAAACTCTGTCAATATTTTTAACTCTTAATATTTAAGAGCTCTATACCTGTGCTTCGCTACGAAACTATGCAGTCGGACTTAATTTTTGAGGAGGAAAATAAGGGGGAAAAAACTGCCTCTGCCTACCAACATCCATCGGTATTCACCTGGCTAGCATCCTGTCAGTGTGTGAGAAAGTTGAGGGCTGTTTGGAAACTGAAACAGCATTTACTGTGTGAGCAAGGAGACAGCAAGGAGCCTGGGCGTGGCTTAGCTCAACCGTTCTGGCTAAAGATGCTTAGTGCAGTGAAACTGAAACTCCTCTCCTCTGCTTGTGCTTTGCATTTGGAAGAGATTTCTTTTTTTCAGGGAGGGAGGGGGAGTAGAACTCCTTCGCATCAGAGAGTGTTAATAATAATCATATAGGAAATACTGTAAATGCTGTGATGGTCGTTTCGAAAAATTCTTTCTTAGTGAGCACCTAGAAGCCAAGAGGAACATATATGCCCAATTTCAAGTTTGTAGGCTTTACAGTTCTGGAGATTTTGTGATGATGCGTGAGGGGTATTTCACTTTTACGTATATGGAGTAGGAAGAGGAGGAGGAGAAGAGGAAGAAGAGGAAGAAAAAGAAGAGGAAGAACCATGAAGGCACTCATTAACCCTCTAAGATCTAAACCAGCTTTACAAACATGCTGATCCTTGTAAATCTGAAGAGTTAACTCTGAATTCCACTAAAAAAAAGTCTCTTGAAGTATGGAAAGCATCTTTCATAGCCCCAAGAGGACAAAAATATCAGTAATAGTATTTCACAACTGCTTTGTCAATGCCATGAGAGCGTATGGTCCTCGATTTACGACAATGGAGCCCAACACATACATTGCTAAGTGAAACATTTCTTAAGTGAACTTTGCCCCATTTTACAACCTCCCTTGCCAGGGTTGTTCAGCAAATCACTGCAATTGTTGCATTGATAACACGACTGTTAAGCAAATCTGAATTTTTCCACTGACTTGGCTTGTCAGAAGGTCGCTAAACGGGATTACCCTGGGATGCTGCAACCGTCATAAGTACAAGTCAGTTGCCAAGCCTCAGAATGTTGATCACGTGATCATCGGGATGCTACAACGGTTATTAAATGTGGAAAATGGCCATGTGTCATTTTTTTCCCAGTGCCACTGAGTCACTAAGTGAACCATTGTAAGTCAAGGACTTCCTGTATGTGGCCTTACAGCTGCCTGCTCATAGGTAGACTAGTCATTTCAGAGTTCATGGCCATCAGCAGAGGGAAAGGATATATTATTTTTCTAATAATTCTCTCATCTTGTGTTTTTTTTAATAAAAGTTTTTTTAAAATTTTGACACATCTCTTCGGTGAGCAATGTGATTCCAGGTTACAACATCGTCATAATTGCATTTCCAACTTTCTTATCTAATTTCATATCCAATCATCATCTATTCCGCTGATCTTTAATATAAGTGCTCACTTCATATTTCAATTCATTAATTCAGTATCAAAAACATTCCATCCTCACATATATTTTCAGTTCCTTATCCCCTATTATTTCCATTTTCACTTTACCACCTATTTTATTTTACGTTGTTCATTATCTTCATTAACTTTCTCAAAGCTGATATATAATAAACAGTAAAAAAAAAGTACAAATAAAATAAATATATTCAGGATCCATATGGTATATCCCCNTGTTCATTATCTTCATTAACTTTCTCAAAGCTGATATATAATAAACAGTCAAAAAAAAGTACAAATAAAATAAATATATTCAGGATCCATATGGTATATCCCCCAGTCTACAATAAATGCAGATATATGCTCTCTTCCCCTGGCAAATAGATAGGGGAAGAAATGGAGGGAGTGACAGATTTTATTTTCATGAGCTCCAAGATCACCGCAGATGGGGACTACAGCCAAGAAATTAAAAGACTGCGGAGGAAAGCTGTGGCAAATCTAGACAGCCTACTCAAAAGCAGAGACATCCCCCTGCTAACAGATGAGGAGGCAAGAAAATATTAAGAAATTAAGAAAATATTAGAGTGTGCATAAATGAACAGACTAACACTAGCAAATAAGGAGAAACTGCCAATTGACTATTATATGATGTGGAATGTATTTGATCAATGGCTAGAAAATAAAAAAGAAATTTGGAAATGTAGAATAAAGGAGAACAGAAAACAGATTAAAAAAAGAGATACAAATAAGATGACAACTGTTTATATATGTATGATGAGAATAAGGTGTAATGTTAGTAAGGTGTTATCACCAGAAGAGTTTTAAGCTTAGCTGTTGATGTATCTTTAATTCCAAATTTAGAGAAATAATATCAATTGGAATGGTGATAGAGGTGGCACAGAGGTGTTTGTGCCCAGAAGACACATTGCTTGAGAAAAAATGAAATGTATTTTTGAAACGGAAAAATAAAAAACTTTATTTAAAAAAAAAGGCTGTATAGAGCTATGGCTTTCCCAGTTGCAATGTATGGCTGGGAAAGATGGACCATAAGGAAGGCTGAGTGCTAAAGAATGGAGGTTCTTTGAACTCATGTGCTGGAGGAGGAGACTCCTGCCAGTCCCTTGTACTGCAAGGCCATCCAACCGGTCAGTCCTGGAGGAGATAAACCCTTGAGAAGGGCAGATCCTGAAGATGATACTCAGACTTTGGCCACCTCATGAGAAGGAAGGAAGGACTCCCTGGAGAAGAGCCTAATGCTGGAAGAGGAAGAAGAAGGGGAGGCAGAGAAGGAGGAGGAGGCTGGATGAAGTCCCTAAATCAGTCAGCATAAGCTTAAATGGACTCCAGAAGATGGTAGAGGACAGGAAGGTCTAGAGAAATATGGTCCATGCGGTCGTGATGGGTCAGACATGACTTCTCAACTAACAACATGAAGACCTCACTCCTCTCTTCCATGGTCTTCTTAACTGTCCAAGAAGAAAACCTAATATAATAGGATTTTTCAACTTTGGGAATGTTTTAGAAGTGCACACAATTTAAACATTCCCAAGGTAGAGAAAAATTACTCTATAACCAGCCCAGATCTCAAAGCAGAAAAACAGATGTCAACATCATACTTACATCAAGAACTTTCTTTGTGTAGGTCACAGCATGAAGCAACGAAAACAAGAGGACAGGGAAAATGCTCACTGAAGTGAAAGTTAAGGGCACCACATTATAATTAGAGTGGACAAGTTTTAAAAATCCAGGAACTGAGCCAAGGTAATAAGCTGTTTCCCTGAAAATACGACCTACCCTGAAAGTAAGTCCTAGCTTGATTTTTTTACACAGGCGCCCAATATAAACCTACCTTCCAAAATAAGCCCCAATTAAAAATCCCACTCACTCCAGGATGGACAGGTAAAAATGGACAGGTAAAAATCCCCTAGGGTGGGGATGGGGGGGTGGAGCTGCCCTGCTACTTACCTTTGGACAGGTAAAGCCAGGCCTTGCACACCCCAACACCTGCCTTGCCAGCCCATTTCTTCTGCAGCTGGCAAGGCTGGCCAGGTTTTCCTGAAGGCCTCTGGAGCTGATAACAAAGCTCTGGATCGATCCAGAGCTCTCTCATCGGCCTTCAGGAAACCCTTGCCAGCCACAGAAGAAATTCCTGAAGGCCTCTGAGAGCAAAAAGGAGGCCGGGGGCGATGTGCACAACTGAGGCTAGTCAGTGGAGGACATTCCCCGAAAATAAGACCTGGTGCCTTTTTTTTTTTATAAGACAGGGTCTTATTTTCAGGGAAACATGGTATTGCTAAGAAAAAGAATATTGTCTACGTCGTTGCCAGGATTACGTTAGCCTTCAGGAAGATTTTACTTTATTATTATAACCAATACCAGTTTAAAACCTTGCCCCTCACTCCTAGTACAAATGTGAACAAAAAAGACTTGTGAAAAAGGATGGCTAACTGGACAGATAATTGAACATAATTAAGAACTGTACACATATTTATCTTTTCAAGCCACCCGATCACTGCAAGTGATGTGGGCAGCCATTTGAATTGATCAACCAATTTTTAAATAGCACAAGATTTCTTCAGAGGGCTCATGGTACAGGTAGTCTTCGACTTATGATCACCTTCTGTGGCCCTAAGTAGAGGACTACCTGTACTATGAGCCCAATGTTATTTATAAAAATGATTTATAAGAGCCCAACATTTTTATTTGCCAAGCGAGATTTTTGTTAAGTGAGTTTTGCCCCATTTTATGACCTTTTCTGCCAGAGTTAAGTGAATCACTGCAGCTGTTAAGATAGTAACCTGGTTGTTAAGTGAATCGGCCTTCCCCATTGATGTTGCTTGTCAGGTCGCAAAAGGGGATCTCTTGACCACCACCCCCCGGGATGCTGCAATCATCATGAGTCAGTTGCCAAGTGTCCAAATTTTGATCATGTGACCTTGGGTATGCTACAATGGTCATAAGTGTGAAAAATGGTCCTAAGCCACATTTTTCAGCACCATTGTGACTTTGAAATCACTAAAGGAACGGTTGTAAGTTGGGGACCCCCCTGTATATTATAAATCCTGTCTTGATTAAGAAATAAACTGCTGTTGTTTTTTAACCTACCGTCCTTATTTATTTTCAGTGGACAAGGAAGCTTATTGCAGCCTTTTATTTACTATGGATTTCTTACACAGCTTGCAGAAATCCTTACTGCTAGTAAGAAGCCAGTGAAGATTACTCACGGGTAAAATTAGTCATTTCTCCTTTTTAAATTTTTTCCCCCCAACATTCTTTAAAATCCCACAGCTCCCTTGGTTCAAGATAGGGCCATTAATCTGGCTTGCCTGTCAGCTCAGTCCAGCAAATGGGCAGACCTAACTTTTGACTCCCCAGATATAACGTATAATAATAGAAAATATGACCTACCCTGAAAGTAAGACCTAGCTTGATCTCTACACGTGCCCAATATAAACCCTACCTCCAAAATAAGCCCTAATTAAATACAAATAAATACTCTTAAAAAGAAAAGGATACTGGTGACGGGGTAGGAATTAACGAAGATGAGGGAATACAGAAGGTAGTGGCAACTGTCCTCCAACAAGGCTTGAGATAAGAATGCCCGGCTTAGCTGGAAATGTGGCAGTCGTTGGTGGAGACGCAGGGCACTGGTGAGCGCGTTCGCCAGCAAAGCCCTCTGGTAAAAGCTGGCTGCTTCGTGCAATCTGGGAATTATCCAAGGAGAAGTTAACATACAAACAAGCCACTGCTCGAAGTCATCCTCCCACGAGCATTAAATTGCATCACCGACATCGCGGTGTTGAAATCTGCCCTGCTCAACTGGCAAGCCAAGGCATTCTTCTTCCTTCCATTAAAGATAAATCTGTGAACTTTTGTGGGGATATTGCATCCCAGAAAAAAAGAATACTCAAGGTTTGGTAGGTTAGCAATATTTTACGAGTTTTAAATCACAAGTGTTGAAATCTGAAGTTTCACCTCCGCTGACTCACACCAAATTGGTTATGTGTCCATTATTTTCCAGGCCAAATTAAACGGTTTAAAATCAGAAGCAACAATGTTTTAAAAAACACTGACTATAAGCAAAACGCCTTCTACTGACCAACTGGTGAATTAAATCCAGTACGTGATCTCTACTGGTGAAATCAATGAAATGTCAAACGACTAATCCCCGATTGGACTACATCCCTTATGCACCTCGACACAATATATTTGCCTCAATTTGTGACAATATAACATAAAACATCTTCAAAATTATTGATACTTTTTGTTGTGCCCCTAAAACTGGTACTATGCTGCCCTAAATTAATATGGTGATGTGGCTCTAAAATTTATACTATACAACCTAAATTTATACAGTGCTGTCTTCCTAAAATTTATACTATGCTGCCCTAAATGTATACAGTGCTGGGGCTCTAAAATTTATACTATGCTGCCCTAAATTTATACGGTGCTCTGGCTCTAAAATTTACACTATGCTACCCTAAATTTTTACATATACTATGCTAACATTAATTTATACGGTGCTGGGGCAGTATAATTTATAGTGTGCAACCTAAATTTATATGGTGCTGTGGCCCTAAAATTGATACTATGCTACCTTAAATTTATACGGTGCTATGTCCCTAAAGAGAAGCAGCATCATATTTTTTAAAGAAAATATTATACCTACCCTAGAAGAGGAAGGACAAATAAAGCCGAACAATAAATTGTGAATATCCGAGAAAGCCACATTGCCGTGTCCAACTTGTTAGTCATCAGAAATTGCTGGAACGAAAGAAAAAATTTCATGCAGGAAAATTGCCAAGCCTGACACTAAATCTACAAATATTCAGCCATTGCATATAGACAGCAGACAATTCCATTTTTTTTACAGGTAGTCCTCGACCTACAACCGTTCATTTAAGAGACCATTTGAAGCTGTAACTTCACTGAAAACAGGGGACTTAGGACCATTTTTCACACTTACAACCATGTTGGCATCTTCATAGCCTCATGATTTACATTCAAATACTTGACAACTGACTCGCATTTATGACCATCGCACTGTCCTCGGGGGGCGGTGTCATGCAATCCCCTGTGGTGACCTTCTGACAAGCCAAGTCAACTGGGAAGCCCGATTCACTTAACAACCATGGTTACTGACTTAATAATGGGAGTAATTCACTTAACAACAGTGGCAAGGAAGGTCGCAACAGGGTTGAAAACTCACTTAACCATGGTCTCACACACTGAGTATCCGAAATTTGGGGCTCAGTGGTCGTCCTAAGTCGAGGATTATCTGTATTAGAGGAGAGAGAAAGGAGTAGTGCTGTTCCCTTATGACTGTCCACGGGTGGCTTTATTCATCCTTGGACGGGAGACACGGGGAAATATTAACCCAGGGATGGGAGACCACAAGGGAATATTATTAATCGAGGAATGGGAGACCACGAGGAAATATTGTTCATCCGGGGATGGGGGACCACGAGGAAATCCGCTCCCATTCGGGGCCAAGCGCCTCCTCTCCCCCATCCCGGAACACCTGCGAGAGCAAGGGAGGAGAGGAGGGGGATGGACAACTGATCGCCCCCCCCCCCAGCAACCCCCGCGCGCCGTGGACAATGGGACTTGTACTCCGAAACGGGCNGGGGGGGGGGGGAGGCTCGCGCGTTCGCTCACCACCGCTCCTCCGGCCGCGCCGCCTTGCATGGGCCCGTTCTGCGCCGCGTCCGCCATGGCCCGACGACGCCCGGCTTCGCTGGCTCGACGAAGGGGAGCGGGGAGAAGCTCGTAGGCCGACCGCGATGGAAGCCGGCGTGACGCTTAGGAGAGAAGGAGACCGCTTCTGCGCATGCGCCTGACCCGGCCCCGACCCCGCCGAGGGAGGAAAGAGGCGGGGGGACAGAGAGAGAGAGAGAGAAAGAGAGAGAGGGGAAGGCCGCAATTTCGCCTCGTAGTACGCATGCGTCCGCCTGCCGTTTCCGATTCACCAGGCTACCGCCGGGGGGCATGCCGGGGGATGTAGTTTTCCCAGACGCGCAGGGCGAGGCGTCCTGGCGGTGGGCGGGGCTGCGCGGCCGGTGAGGCTTTCCCCGCTCAAACCTGGCTGGTGGGATTCCCGCGTGGTTTTTGCACGTTTCTTTTTGCGTGTCCTCCACCACCACCACCGCCCGCATCCTTGGCTAGGACAAGGCAGAGAATGCAATGGGCGGCATATAAAATTAATGAAAGGGATGGGATTGATTTCTTAATTCCTTAATTATTATTAATCGTAATTCATTATGATCATAATAATTATTAATCATAATTCATTATGGTCATAATAATTAATCATAATCAATTATGATTGTAATGATTATTAATCAAATCAGTTATCGTCATAATTATTATAATACGGTAATTATTAATCATAATTCACTGATTCATTCTTTCGTTAAAACTGAACTCCAAAAAATGACTTTTATCTTGTTCAATGACACAATGAATCACACACACACACACACATAAACTGGGCGACTCCTCACAAACCCTGCCTTAGTAGCAGGGGTGGGATTCAAATTTTTAAACAACTGGTTCTGTGGGTGTGGCTTAGTTGGTGGGTGTGGCTTGGTCATGTGACTGGGTGGACATGGCTTGGTGGTCATGTTATTGGCTGGGCATGGCCAACTCAATATCACTCACATTGAGGCATGCATCTCCTCGCCTGGCCTCTCATGACTGTGGGGATGCTGCAACAGTCGTAAGTGTAAAAAAGGGTCATAAGTCACTTTTTTCAGTGCCACTGGAATTTTGAATGGTCACTCCACACAAGCAAAGTACCAGCGAAGGAGGGAAAAATAATTCCAGAGAAGTTTCTGAGACAGGAAGTCTAGTCCTGCCAAGAATGTAATAAGGGTTAATGGAGAGGCAGTTTCTGTAAGCAACACCAGAATGTTTCCTTCCTGCCTTCCTTACAGGATTAGGCCAGAAATTTCTTCTAACAATTGGTTCTCCGAACTGATTAGAATGTTAACAACCAGTTCTAGCAAATAGGTGTGAACTGGTAGAATCCCACCCCTGTTTAGTGGTTAATTCAGGATTAAACAAACCACAGGCAGTCCTCAACTTACAACGATCACTGTGGAACCTAGAATGTAAGCCTCGCTAAGCGAGACATTGGTTCAGTGTGTTTTACACCCATTTTTACGACCGTTCTTGCCGCCATTATTAAGTGAGGTGCTGCCATAGTGGAATTAGTAACAAGGTCGTGAAGTGAACCGGCTTTCCCGGGGACTTTGCTGGTCAGTAGGTTGCAAGAGAGAATCGTGTGTCATGTCCCCATCTGGAGTCTGAATCTAAGGAGGAAGACAAATGGCTAACAGAGTGGGAGTGTGGCTCTGTTGGCTGTGGAGCAAACTGGGGAAGGGCAAAATCCAGCTGGGCAGAGCAGGGGCGAGGTAGAGCAAGAGAGAGGGAATTCAAAGGAAGACCCAGGCCCACTCCTTCTTCATGCAGGGAGGAACAGAGAAGAGAGCAACATGGGTTGGGTGGCTTACAGGGGAGGAAAAGGCCCTGATACCATTCATTAGCTGCAGCTGGGAATACAATGTTTCAAAAGGGAAGCTGCTCACAGCAAAGTTGTTGGGAGCAAATCATGAATTTATCTGGTATCATGGAGGCTTATTTGGGTTCCTGGTGTCTTCCCAACTGTGTATGTTTTGCTGGGCTTTCAAGTCTGCAATTCCTTCTCCTGCTCTGTCCAGTTAATTACTGCGGTGTGGTTTGTTTGGATTTTCAGTTACAGTTTGTATGCACTTTGTTTTTGGACTGAATTTCTTCCACTTAAAGGCTGTTCCTGGGAGAGTTTTTCTCCAGCTGAAGGTAACCTGGACATTGGGGGCAAAACTGGAGATAATAAAGAGACATTTCTTGCTTATTTGACAATATTGCCTTTGTGCCACGCTCCAGGCCATCACATTGCGTGACACGCACACATCCCCGGGGATACTATGACTGTCTGTCGTAATTATGAGTCAATTGTCAAGCATCTGAACGTAAATCCTGTGACCCTGGGGGTGCTGCAACGGTTGTGTGAAAAAGGTCATAAATCACTTTTTTCAGGGCCGTTGTAACTTTGAACTGATGTGAGACTTTGGAAAAAGTGCAGAGAAGAGCAACTAAGATGATCAAAGGCCTGGGAGAGTAAAATATATGAAGAACAGTTGCAGGATTTGGGTTTAGCTAGTCTAGGGAAAAGAGCAGGGACATGATAGCAGTATCCCAGTATTTGAGAGGCTGCCACAAAGAAGGGGGAGTCAGATTATTCTCCATAGCAACAGAAGGCAGGACAAAAAACAGTGTTTGAAAACTAACATTGAAGAGAGAAGCAACCTGGAATTAAGGAGAAACTTCCTAGCAGTGAGGACAATTAACCAGTTGAACAGAAGTTGCCATCAAAAGTTGTGGGTGCTGCATCACTGGATATTTTTAAGAGGAGACTGGACAGTTACTTGCCTGAAATGGTCTAGTCTATAGCCCTGAATTCCTGTGTCATGTTCCATTCCCAAATATTAACCAATTTTTATTTGGACAGGACAGGACAGGAAAGGGAAGGGAAGGGAGAAGGGACAAAGAGGGAAGGGAAGGGATAAAGAAAAGGAGAAGAAAAGAAAAGAAAAGAAAAGAAAAGGAAGGAAGAAGGGACAAAGGATAGGATGGGATGCGATGAGATGGAATAGAATAGAAAAGAAACTAGAATAGAATAGAATAGAATAGAATAGAATAGAATTCTTTATTGGCCAGGGGTGATTGGACACACAAGGAATTTGTCTTTGGTACAAATGCTCCCAGTGTACATAAAAGAAAAGATACAATCATTAAGAATCATAAAATACAACACTTAATGATAGTCATAGGTTCCTAATAAGCAATCAAATCATTCTAGGAAATAAAGCAGTATAAATCATAAGGATACAAGCAACAAGGTTATAGTCATAGGTAGAAAAGGAGAAAGGTAATAGGAAGGAGGAGGAGAATAATAGTAATACAGCCTTACTAAATAATCTGACAGTATTGTGGGAATTAGTTGTTTAGCAGAGAGATGGCATGGGGGGGGGAACTGTCCTTGTGTCCAGTTGTTCTGGTGTGCAGTGCCCTATAGCGTTGTTCTGAAGGTAGAAGTTGAAACAATTTATTGAAAGGAAAGGAAAGGAAAGGAAAGGAAGAAGGGACAAAGGAAAGGAAAGATGAAATGGGGTTGAAGAATTCTTATTAAGGCAATTATCACACTGGAGTGGATTACAGTATTAGACAATGGCCCTCTAAGTAACTCTAGGCTCTGATACCCCCACTCACTTAAAACACTATTAAATCTTATGAAAAGGCCATCTGAAAATAGTTCTCTAAAATGACTAAAGGCAAAAAAAAATGTCTGCAAAACATATTTTTTAAGATACACGTGATGCAGCAATTTTGAAGATTCTCATTGAGAAGACCCATGAAAATCGTAGTATTTAATTTTTTTCCAAAGATTGGTTAAAAGGAGGAGGATTATTAAATTACAAAGAAGATGCCAGCTAGATGGATGGATAAATAGATAAATGATAACTATCTCGATAGCTATCTTCTGTCATCCACATCTATCTTTATCTGTCTTGTCTCTCCACCTCTCATCTCTCTCTCTCTCTCTCTCCTTACCTACCAACCTATCTTAGGTATCTATCCATCTCTCTCTTATCTCCCTCTCCCTCCTTCCTTTCCTCCCTCTCTGTCTTAGCTATTGATCCATCTCTCCTATCTCTCTCTTTCTCTCTCTCTCTACCTATCTCTCTATCTCTATCTCTCTCTCTCTCTCTCTCTCTCTCTCTCTCTCTCTCTCTCTCTCTCTCTCTCTCTCTATCTATCTATCTATCTATCAGTCATCTGTCTATCTTAGCTTTGTAGCTATCTATCCATCTACACACATACCTAGACATATCTACATATATACACAAATTGTGTTTGGCTCTAGATGGACTGGCAACTCCATTGACCAGGGAGATGGGTTGGGAACCTAAAACCCATATTAAATTACTGATGCACCTTTAAGCCACTGACTCCTGCCTGGAGAAATGTGAGCCATTTTGATCTCTCCTTGGATCAAAACAAGCACACCCAGGGTAACCTAACCGTATTCCTCCCCACCTGCCCTAAAGGGGTGCCTTGCTGCCTAGAAACACACAACAATACACCTTTTCTCTCCTTGGCCTTGCCACCACCAGCGAAGGTGAGGATTCCCAGGTCCCATGTTGAAAATTGAATTTAAATTTGGAGAGAGAATCCCTTTGGCAATAGTATGCCATTTATTTCAACTGCAAAGACCCAGATACTCTTTGTATTTTGCATCTTGTTAATGCATGTAGCAGTCCTGATTCTGCAATAAACCCCGAGATATCTGTATACCACACACACACACACATCTTATAAACGATATAAGGTTAAACTCCTCCTAAGTTTATTTATTTATATGTTTATTTTTTATATTTCTCATTTCTAGGCCACGTAAGCTGATATCTTTTAAAACTAATCTTTAGTGATCAAATAATTCCACAGTGGAGCACGCATCCCAGAGTTCTTCACACTGCAACTTTCTCAGGCAACCTTCAGCTGAAAGAGATTCATTTGCAAACTAATAAACCTCAGATTGCCTTTAAAAATGTTTTTAAAAAGCAAAACACAACCAATTGGGGCAGAGGGAAATAATTTTGAATGCAGCAAGTCTTACTTCAGAGTAGACTTGCATCATCATCATCAATAATAATAATAATAATATAAAAAGTTCCATATCTATCTGAACAGCATATTGTCTGGATGCAGTTTTAAGCACAGATATAACAGTAATCATAATAATAATCATGCTAAACTTATCAATATTAATCAGAAAGTAATAAGGCAATTAGTTTTGACATCTTGGAAAATTTTCAAGGCAATTTTTTAAAAATTATCTTTCTAATCTGTTTAGTTTCTAACCTCTGTTTCTCTTAGTTAGCCATTGGTAAAACAAGTCCTATGTTAAAAAGTATTCTGTTTTTACCTTTTTTTCCTTTCTTTCTTTTAAGTATTAGTCTATCCATCTCAGCACATTCTAATATTTTTATAACACTTTCCTCTGTAGGGATCTCTTCATTTTTCCATTGTTGTGCAAGCACAATTCTTGCTTGCCGTTAGCTCATGTAAAATTAATAAATAATAAATTCCCTTTATTATACTGTTCTGGTAATATACCCAGCAAGAATATTTCTGGCTTCAAATCTATGTGTTGCTTTTTCATTTTTTTCTAACCAAGTATGTATTTTAGTCCAGTACTTTTATTTTTTATTTTGCCTTTGGGTAGACTTGCCTGAGGTTCTCCAATGGCGACATGAGCATACAATGCCTTGATTTATTAATTTCTGAATAAGCCATACTATTATATTAAATATCATTTCCAGGTTGTATTTGAGATGTCAGGTTTCAGTGAACAGCCTATTTCCTCAGAAATAAACCTCTTCTAGCTCAGTTGCATTTATTTTAAAATGGATTTAATAAACAAAAAAGGTGTGGTTTTTTTTTTTTAAATGCTATTTTAAAAATCGCCATTTTAGGACCTGCATTACAGGAACTGAATGATGTTTCCTGGCGCATTTTGAAAAGGGCTTTTATTAGAAAAGTCTCTCAGGAATATCTGGATTTGACATGCCACAGATGGAACGATACTTTTTTTGGGAGGGATGACCCAGATTTGTTTTGATTGAAATTAGGAATTTTTTGATTGAAATCAGGAAGTTTTTGTATCGGGTCTTCCATAAAGGCAATAAATTAGCCCCGTTTTTTATCGATCCATGACTTAAGATGCCAGCAAAATGGAATGATATCGACAAGATCTCTTTTCCCGGGTCCCTATAGCATGAAATGCAAGGATCGTAAGAATATTCTTCTCTGTCTGTAATATGAAATAATAAGGAGGGTGTTTTATTTTGTCCTCTGCCAGCTCCTAAATCTATATTATTATTATTATTATTATTATTATTATTATTATTATTACTATTATTATTTATTATATCATTATTATTATTATTATTATCATTAGTATTATTATTCTATTATTATTTTGGCTCTCTGCGTGTTGCATAATTGCCGGCTTCCGGCTTGCAGTCCTCCACTTCGGCTGCTAGACGCCGCCTCCCTCCTCCGCCTCCGCTTTCCAGGTAAACTTGATCAGGCGGAAAGCTGGAGGGATAATTATTTTATGTATATATATCATTCCGATCATGAATATTCCTCTCGCCTGATCCTAGGATAAGGGATCCCGTATATATGTTAAAACGGTTTAATTTTCTTTCTTCTACTTATCTCTCTCCGAATTGGCGTTTTTACCAGGCCACACACCCCAAATTATTTTGCCAGGCACTCCACTGAAAAGCAGTGGCTTAAACTCTAATTTTTTTCTTTTTGTTCCTGCTGCAAAAACCTAATTAGCCCATCTTAAAAAAAAGAAAGAAGAAAGCAAGCGAAAAGGGAAAAAAAAGGTTAACGCCAGCGCCTGGTGAGACGTTTTTGCTTTGAAATAATCCTATTACCTGAGGGCTCATCATGTATAAAATGGTGTCCAGTTGCTTGCTTAAAGGCGAAAGAAATCGGATTAAGCGAGCGGACAGGAGAAGAAGCGCAGCTCGCCATCCTTTTCCAAGCCCACCGCCCGCCACCCGGAGCTTTTCGCGGTGGGCAAAAGCCGCGCCAAATCTCGCTTCCCCGGACGCTCCGACAGGTCAGTGAATCTCTCTCTCTCTCTCTCTCTCCTTCTCTCTCTCTGAGCCGCAAACAGCTCCGGAGCCAAACAACCGGTTGCCACAGCTCTGAAATCTGGGGGAGAGAAGAAAAAAGCAAAATAATAATTCTTGGCGGTTATTGATTTAAGCGTCTCTTCTGCCGCCCTCTCCCCCCCTCGCGGAGGAAAGAGGGCGACCCGAGAGGGAATTCTCTCAGACCATTCCATCCTCACCTGTCTCCCCTTGTTCCCTATCCCCGCCCGGTCGCTCCCTAAGATTTTACGAATAACGACAAGGCAAGGTACGACCGCGCAGCAGGGCTCTGCGAGAGAATTGAAAGGGCTCCCGCTTTTGCTTCCAGCGTCTTGCATTCTTTAGCTCTTGAGGGTTGAAAAGAGTTTGCCCTCTCATCTTTTATGTTTCTCCCCTGGGGGGGCGAGTGGAAAGAGTGGTGCGACCCTCCCCTCGAATGAAGTCGCTAATTGAAAATCCCCGCTGTTTTGGGAAAACCCAATGGAGATCATTTTTACCTCCACACGCCATCCCCTCCCTCTTCCTCTTTTGCTCTATTCTCTTCTTGTCTGTGCGTTTCTCTCTTTCTTTCTTTTCTCTTTCTTTCTCTCTCTCTCTCTCTCTCACACACACACAAACAGATATATAAGTATCATTCCTCCCTCTCTCCTCTCCCCTTCTTTCTCTCTCTCTCTCTCCATCCATCTCTTTCTCCATCTCTCTTTCCATCTCTCTCTTTTTCTTCTCTCCATCTCTCTCTCTCTCTCCCTGTCATCTCTCTTTCCCCTCTCTCCCTCTCTCTCTTTCTCTCTCACATCTCTCTCACACCCAATACAGCACAACATATATGTATATTCCTCTCTCTCTCCATCTTCTCTCTCTCACACACACAACACACACACATATAAGTAATCCCTTCTCTCTCACTCTCCCCCTCTCTCTTCTCCATCTATTCTCTCTCTCCCCCCCCCTCTCTCTACACACACAGCATTCCGAAACATTGTAACAAGGGCCAAATTATCAACAAACATGGACGAAAGGCCGGGTTCACCATCCGAAGGAAGAAAAACAAAATGAGTGATTTTTTTTTTTAAAAAGAGGCATCTTTCTTTTTTTTTAAAAAAAAAAAAGAGGAGAGGGGAAAGCGGCTTTTATTTGCGAATCGGGACAACGCGGGGATTTCTGGTTGGGGTTTGATTTGATCCGTTGGTCAGTTTCGGCCAGGCTCTAGAAAAACCAGCCGCCCCGCGAAGTTCCGCCTTTTTTGCTTCGGCCCACGAACGCACTCGCAACCAGCTTTCGGGCAGGGGAGGTTAAAGCGTTTCGCTTCATTCCCGATATTTCGACTTTCTCCCTTATATTCGGCCGCCTCTGGCGCGCAAAAAAGGCAGCCTTCCGCGCGGATCCTAATAAACAAGCCTCCGCGGCTCTGCCAGTTCGATTCCCCGTAAATTCTAACCATTCCATCCGGACGAGCGGCATTCGGCGTCTCTCCCTCCCGCGATTTTGGTCCTGCTTTTAAAATAATAATAATAAATAAACCCAGGTTATCAAAAACAAAACAAAACACAACCAACAACAACACAAAACAAACAATGGGGCGAATAGACGATGGGTGTCAGTGGTATTGTTGTTTGTCCCAGTCCAGCGCAGAGGAGAAAGAAAAAAAAAAAAGCGTGTTTCTCATGAGAAGAATAGACCGCGGGAGGCGGAAAAGAAAAGCGGGAGAAAAGGAAGGAAAACAACAACAACCGAAGGTGACGCGGCTGCGTTCGCACAACCCGTGTACGCGAGTCGGGCTTCTAATCTACGCTGCTGAGCGGAGGCTCTTGGAAAGCCTGCTGAACTTCGTTAGGATTCCTTCGGGGATCTTCCCGGCAGGCTAAGCCTCAATGAAAGAAACCCGGAAATATGGTTGGGGGTAATGATCCAGGTTAAGAGTCTCGTGTGAATGCCTCCTTTTCCCACCGCCCCCTTTTCTCCTAAATAACCTACTCACTTCCCGCATTTTGGCGCTCGGGAAAACGGGATCCTCAAAGAAAACCGCACCCCTCGCCAGCTCTAGTTTAGGTCTAACAGAAACAAGACCCCGATCGATTCCCCTGTTCACACGTGTCCAATACCGGGAAAGGGAAACTGGTACGTTTTTCAGGGTAGTTTTAAACCGTTTCTCCCGCCCCCAGGTCCGAAAAGTGTGGAGGGTCGCCAGGGAACGGCTAAAGGATTTTAGGGCGCGCCCGGTGCAAATCCGCCTGCCGCCTCCCCCGTGAAAGGAAGGATCGGGCGGAGGTTGCCCCGCGGAGCCTCGAAGCCTTCAGCGCATCGGGCTTCCCGTTCCCTCGTTAGCGGCTTTCCTGGGGTCACAAATGTAGGTTCGGTCAAGGCACTGCGGCAGTCGTGATATAGCCGGTTGTTGTTGTTTTTGTTGTTTTTTGTAATTTAGATAGATAGACAGGCAGGCAGACAGACACTGGGGAGAGGGAGAGGGAGAGGGAGCGAGAGTTCGGTAGATAGATAATGGATGGATGGATGGAGACAGATAGTCATTGGAGAGAGAGAAAAACGGAGAGAGAGAGAAACAGATAGACAGAGACACTGGAGAGAGAAAAATTGAGATGATAGATAAATAGATAGATAGATAGATAGATAGATAGATAGATAGATAGATAGATAGATAGATAGATAGATA
>BHFT01031315.1:0-48994 GCA_004320025.1 Laticauda laticaudata | reverse complement strand
TCATAACTATGTATATACTTATACCTATTATCTTGTAAGCAATTGACAAATCAAATCAAATAAATAAATAAATAAAAATAGAGATAAAGCACAGGAATGAGCAGGGGCAGGTGGGCGGGGCCAAATACTCACTGGAACTACCGGTTCACCCAAACCAGTCCAAACCAATAGAATCCCACCCCTGGTCACAATGGGTTGGACACAACTTTGTAACTAACAACAACTACAACAACCACAGTATAATGTTGTGCCAATCTTACACTGCAACTAAACATGTAATTTTAACCAAATTTCCTGAACATTTATTCAAGCAACCAGCAACCTCTCATTACTTGTGCACTTTTGATCTTCTTTTGAGTGTATTTATATCTTCTTCTCCTTGGCAACTGTACTGCAAAGAAGGATGCCACACCACAGTATTCTTCCTTCTGCAAGGTATATTCTATGCTGATTCTTCCCCAGTGACATTGAATTACCTTTTGCTTCTCTTTAGCAACCAAAGGCTACCTAATTCCATGTTTGCTTGCTAGCCAATTTACTATTTCTCCAGCCCTGAGTCCAACTTCAGTACTGCTAATGTTTTGCCAGCTTCCCTTTCCAGTTCTTTCTCCATGGGAGATTCTTTTTGTATAAAAACCTTTTATCTCAGTTCTCAGTTTCTCTGTTTTCTCTCAGTTCTTTCCCAGTTACAGGCTGTCACTAAAAGTACCATTTATATGTCTAGGTAGTCACATGACAGACAAACAGTGGGCGATAATCTTCTTCATTCTGTCACAGCACTGTTGGGTGGCAGAGCAAGCCTTCCCTAAACTGACTCCAGAAACCATGTTAGTTTGGCATTCTGCTTAATGCAATCCCAACTACATTCCCTAAAGGTCTTTCCCACTACTGGGTTGAAAACTCTCCTTAAGTCTGCAGAATACTATACCAGCTTGAAATTTGCTGTCCTCTTGCCAATCTCCTTCTTGGCTCTATTAATTCTCTTGCCAACTTCTGCCTAGTCATTTGACTTCCCTCCCAGATAACAGGTAAAGAGCCTAAAGGATTTTACAAACCTTAAGACTGCCCTTGGATGAAGTTGGAAAAGAAGATGAAATATTTCTTTAATCCTGGTACAGCCAAGGGTGACTTAAGCTTATCTTGCTCTCAGAATAAGATGGATGTGAAATGTGGCAGAAAAAAGATGTTTCTAGGACATGTTTGTGCCATGGTAGGAAGCCTGGAGTAAAATGCCTTATGTTTAAAACAAGCCAAGTTAGCAAAGACTGAACTAATGCCATATGGAATCACAACTGCCATGATTGTGATAACGTGCTGCCTTAATAATGCTAAACAGCACTAGCACAGAAGTGATTCCGGTGTGGGGACAAACCTCCACAGATGTTATTATCTCTATAAAAAAAATATTAGGAATAAGAATGCAAATGACCAGCTATCTGCAAGGAGTATAAATCCTTCCATTTCCCATCATCCAGCCATAGCTGAGGAAGCTTCTTGGATGAGAAGCGAAACGTCTTTAAAGAAATCCAGAAAAAACCAACTTTGTGACCTGGATGATTGAGAATCTCCATAGACTATTAGGAATAAAGTTCTCTACAGTACAGGTAGTCCTCAGCTTACAACTACATTTGAGCCCCAAACTTCCTGTTGCTAAATGAGAAATTTGTTAAATGAGATTTGCTCCATTTTATGACTTTTCTCACCACATTTTTAAGGGAATCACTGCAGTTGTTAAATTAATAACATGGTTGCTAAGTGAATCTGGTTTCCGCATTGTCTTTGCTTGTCAAAAGGTTGCAAAAGTTGATCACATGACCCTAGGACATTGCAATTGTCATAACTATAAGTCAGTTGTCAAGCATTCGAATGTAAATCACATGAACATGGAGATGTTACAATGGTCATAAGTGTGAAGAATGGCCCTAAGTCACTTTTTTTCAGTGCCATTGTCATTAAGTGAACTGCTATAAGTCGAGGACTACCTGTACCTCAATCTTCATTGCAAGTGCTGTAACTAAAATGGACTTTTTAAGGGGAGACATTTATTCCCATGCTGAAAAACAGCTGTGAGGGAGACAGGAAGGATGAATCCCTGCAAAATGATTGCGAGGCACCGAACCCCGTCACAAGCCTGTTTGTCCTGAGACCCAAAAAACCATGGTGCAGCAGCGCTCTTATGCACAGTGCACAGATGCTGTTTAGCATCTTTCTTTATCCTATTTGGCCAGGTGTGATCAACAGACTTCCTTCCATCATAGGCAATATGGAGCTTGTGCCAAGGAATGGTTGAAGAATCGTGCCCGATCACCAGAGGAATGTGGTGATATGAATGCTAAATGAGGCAGGGCTGCAAAGCTTCAAATAGCAGAGGTCAAGGGGAAAACCATGCAGTAATCTGAAGGGTGATGTTTTCATTAAATAGTTATGATTGCAATCCTAAATACCTTGATAAGGTTGATCTATCTTAACTGAAAGTAATATTCAAATGGATATCTCCCTCCACACGTTGAATTTGTCAAAAATCTGAAGCTCCGTTATTTATTTCCTTACTAGGAGCGATTCTAGGAATGGTGATACAGCAGTCTTTTTTATTTATTCCATTTGTATGGAGGCCCATTCAGCAATTGACTGTTCCCCCATTTAATGCCTCCTACTTGCACTGGATTTTAGCATCCTTCATCTGCAAGTCAGCATGACCTTGCTTGTCCTGACTGGGGAATATGTGAGAGCAAGAAGTACCATGTAAATGGTGCTAAATTATTTACAACCATGGAGTATTCTGATAAGGAAATGAATGTCACTGGGCTGCTCCAGAGTGGCATTTGAAAAGTAAAAATGTGTGTATATGTGTGAGGCAGGAGGGAGGGGGAGGGAGGGAGCAAGAGAGCAAAGTGAGAGGGAGGGGAAGGGAGAGAGAGAGGAAGAAGACATAGTTTTCCCTGATAAAGAGTAGTTTTTCATGCTTTCTTTACTGAATTCAGGAAACACATAGGCAGTATATAGACAGATGAAGGTATTCAGGCAAGCATATCAAGGTCACAGGCAAGCTTAACCAATCACCTGCAATTCATTAATGCCCTGCCACAAAATTGGCCTTACTATATTTAGAAATCTAGATCTTGTAGATTTTAATATGTAAATAATATCTATCATCACTTACAGGACTGTTGATATAGCTGATGGTAATGCTGTCAAGAGAAATATCTACAATATGAATTTTTTCTTTGATATTTCTAATTGTCCATTTACATTCCCCCATGTAGACTCTTGTTAATACTGCTACCCACTGGAGAAGCATATTTGAACACAATCGCTCAGTTTCTTTCAGTTACTCATCCTGAATGCTTCTTCTCAAACTTAGATTTGTATTTCTGATTTTTTTTTTATCTTCTCGAAGTAAATGAGACAGTGTCTCTTGATTAATAGGATTGTACATCCTTTGGAAATCTATTTTGTGCTTTGTCCTTCAAGGAGAGAGCCCAAAACTGCATTCAAGCAGCTTCAAACATTTTTGATGTAATGATGACAGACATTAGATAGTGATGATAAGGGATGGAAACACACTCCTTCTGTACAATCTCTGGTTGAAACTAATCAAGCTCAGTGTTTCCCTATCAATTTAGCACATTTTTTTCCTTGCAGCTGTGTAATCAAAAGTTATCAAGTGCTCACCTCCATCTTCTGCAATATGTGACATAATAGGCAGGGGTGGGATTCTACACATTCTCATCTATTCACTAGAACCAGTTGTTAACTTTCTAAGCAGTTCAGAGAACCTGTTGTTGGAAGAAATCTCCTTTTGTTTTTTTCCACCATTCATGCATTCTTGGCAGTATGCCTAGACTTACTGTCTCCAAAGGAGATTTTTTTTCCTTGCTGGTACTTTCTTAAAGAGGAAGGGTTGTTTTAAGCTTTTTTCACTGCTGTTGGGAGGAAATACTCCTCTGTTGGAGTTAGTACTTTGAAGAAATAATTGAATAATAAAGCAGAACTGCCAGAAAGAATCTATTAATGATAAGTGACCAAGATGAGGGACATTCAGCAAAGCTTCTTGGCTAGCTAGAAAGATTGACATTCGAATGTGAGTTTACATACCCTTTTTGAGTTTTTGGTCTAAAACTGGTGACCATTTAAAGTTACAATGGCACTGAAAAAAGTGACTTATGACCATTTTCACATTTACGACCATTGCAGCATCCCCACTGTCATGAGAGGCCTGGCGAGGAGAAGAGCCCCTTGATGTTAGTGACATTGAGTTGGCCATGCCCACCCAGTCATATGACCAGCAAACCACACCCACCAATTAAGCCACACCCACAGAACCAGTTGTTAAAAAAATTGAATTCCACCCCTGATAACAGCATAATGTGAGGCATTACAAACCAACTTCACCGGTAGCTAGGGAGTATTGCATGGGAGCACCAGGTTTGATATCACTATTTTCTTTGTTACTGTGAAAGATTTTTTCCCATTGTATGTCTACTGCTACATTCTCTTGAATTGTATTGAAGAGTCCAACAGGTGGAACATGATGGCCACATTTGACAAGTTTGTGTTTTAATAATTAACAAGCTCTAAAAAGGCCTACATTTCTGATACACCTTGGGACATTATGTTTTGAGGCCATGCATATCAGTGACAATGATGTTATTTAAATAGAACTGGGTGCCTGGACAGTTTTGAACCACCTGAATTATGGCTGTCTGCCAACGGATTGGTGCAGATGCCACACAAGAAGCAAACTAGATATAATGTTATAACTGTGTGCTTGTTTTTATGGTGAGAAACACCATGAATTCTCCTCTATTTTTACCCATAAATGAACTTCAACTAAGTCTATTTTGTTAAATTGTTGGCTCCCAACAAGATTAGACAAATGTCTTAATTCCTGTCCCTGTACTAAAAGACTAAACACACTTTTAAATCCCCATAGATTTGGATAATCCCACAATTTTTAGCTAGAGAAAACACCAGTGCAGCCTAGGGACTCATACAACCTTTCGCAGCATTCCTTCAATTTTAAGGCAAGGTCACAACAGCCAACGGATGCAAAACGTATGTAAAATGTTCCATCCATTGTTATCCGCTCTCAAAAGTGCCCCAAATTTGTATAAACAGAGCGGACAACAACAGAAAGGAACGGACGGGTAGAGGACGTAGCAAGGATGTTAAGCGGATGCTCAATGGAAACCTAATGGATGGAAGCGGATGGAAGTGGATGGCATGTCCGCAGGGCTTCCGGGAGAGCACAGCAAAGTGGACGTGCAGCGGAAGAGGCGGATGCAGAGCGGATGAGTAGCGGATGACGCGGATTCAGAGCGGACGCCTCGCGGATGCCTAGTGGATGCCTAGCGGATAGAAAACGTTCACTGCGCATGCGGGGAGGATGCATTGCGTCAGCCCCGCGGATATGAAAGGATGCAGCTCGCAAGCAGGTCACCATTCATAGGAAAGACCTGCTGCCAGACACATCTTCAGCCAACAACCATGGGGAAGAAGAGAAAGCCCTGTGCCTACTCCATTGCCAGCCCTGGCAAGAAGGACAGGACCACCATCCCACCCCTGGCGCTGCTTCTTCTTCTGCTGGGGCTGCTGCTGCTGGCTTCTTCTGCTGCTTGGTGCTGGTGTTTCTGCTGGTGCTACTCCTGGTGCTAGTGCTTCTCCTGGTTGCTTACTCTGCTGGTGCTGCTCCTGGTGCTGGTGCTTCTGCTGGTGCTTACTCTGCTGGTGCTGCTCCTGGTCCTGCTGGTGCTGCTGCTGCTCATGCTACTGCTGGTGCTGGTGGTGCTGGTGGTGCTGGTGGTGCTGGTGGTGCTGCTGGTGCTGCTGGTGCTGCTGGTCTGCTGGTGCTGTTTTTGTTCTGCTGTTGTTGTTGCTGTTGGTGGTGGTGGTGGTGTGGTGGAGCAGCCCCTAGAAGCTCAAAGCCCCTCTGATGAGGGCCCAGAAGGCCCTGCCAGAGGGAGGAAGGGCATTCGCGAGATATGGAGAGGAGACAGTACTCCATTGAAGAGGAACATGAGGAGGAGGTGCTCGAATGGCTGAGGGAGAACAAGTACTCTGGGGAGGGACACAGGCTCTATCAAGACACCAAGAGGAAGCAGGCGGCTTGGAGGAGAGAAGGTGGAGAGCCTGGGCTTACACTTTGGATGTCCTTCTGGGGTGGTGGAAGCACAATGCACACCTGGTACAGGAAGCTGCACTGAAGAAGTCTGGCCAGGCCCGCAGTCAAGCTCACCGACGGGAGACCTATGTCATGGCAAAGTACAGCTTCTTGGGAGGTGAGGTCCATCACGCGAGGAGCAGCCCCTCTGTCAATCTCTCTCTCAGGCAGCCCACAGACAGCCAGTCCTCTTCTGCGCAAGAGTCAGCTCCTGTGTCCAGGCAGGTATCTTTGGAGCACCCCGATGGAGACCCCCCGACAGCTGCAACTCCCCGTGGCGGAGCACGTGAGGAGGCCCCTGACGCAGTTGGGAGCAAGAAGAGGCCACTACCACCAGAGACCAACCCACATCCACCCCAGCTCCACCTCCACAGAAAGCAGGCAGAAAGCCAGACGGAGGGACAGCGCCACACTGTGTGCTGGAGATTCAGGGCGACCACTATCAAAAGAGCAGCGTAGATATCCTCTCTCTCAGCTGCGTACAGCTCACCGTACATATTCATCCTCTAACAGAAAGCCCTTCGCACCATACGTGAACCAGATCCTCATAGTCGAATTCCCAGTACCAGGTGATCAAGGAGAGGATCACAGGTTCTTCTGCACAACCCTCCAGGCCCATCTGAAACCTGCTCCGACCCACTCCAGGTCTGCTCCTCCACCCCAGGTGATGTCAGGCGCTCTTCCAAGACTTTTCAACAGCCCTCGCAACCAAGGCTACGCTATCAGGAGTTCCAGCAGCACAGGCAGCCCTTCCCAGTCCAGGCACTGGTACATATCACACACCACAGGTGTCACGCGATGCCACCGATGCCACAGATTGCCACATAGTCACGATGCCACCGGATGCCAACAGCACACAGGAGCCATCGCAATGCCACAGAAGCCATCGCACACAGGTGGAGTGCCACAGATGCCGCCGTGTCGTTAACTGCGAGATGCAGACAGTCCCCACTTCGCTGCTACCTCTCTTCTCCATCCTCACAGCCAAGCCGGCCTCAGAACATCTGTCATCAGTCTTGGGACTGACCCCATGTCATGGAGGAAGGGGCTCTCAACATCACAGGACTGAGCCAGCTCTCTGAGAGCTTCCTCCACACACCATCCCCTTTTTGTCCGTCCTCGGGGCAGGCATCCCAAGTGCGCCTCAGATCAGCACTCCAGCCATGTGCCACCTCCACGGCACTGGACCCTTCACCCCTGAGACCATTGGGCATGCCTCAGAGTGACTGAGAGAAGAGTGCAGCAGAGACTGGGTTGCTACCTGTTGACTTATCTTTTGCTTGGGACACTTTATTTCGGTCATTTTGCTTTTACAGTTTGTTATTAATAAAGGTTATCTTTGTTTCACACCACTCGGTCCATTTATTTTAGTAAATAAAGTCTTGCTGGAAAACTTTTTAGAAATGGTTTAAGCCTTTGCATGCTTGTGGGATGGGTAAGGATAGCAGTGGAATGGCAGGGATACCTGTGGGATGGGAACTGGGTGGGATTGGGATGGATAGCAGTGGATGGGCAGGGATACCTATGGAATGGGTAATAGCTGTGGGATAGAAGTCTCCAGTGCAAGCATGTGGGACGTATGGTCCACCCTCCCTGGTGCCACCCTATGCTCCTTTTTATCAATAATAATGTATATAATCAATGGTTCCACACATGTCGACACAAACACATCTCTTATTAAACCGCCCTGTTCATTGTAGGCCCACCCAACATACATGGCCAATCTCATCAGTGTGATGAGACATGCTGAAGGAAGCACTCATTAATCATCTATCATCCTGACTCGCCACTCCACTGCTCCAGCTGGGAGTTGCACCAGTGTTTCAGGAGGTTGCGCTGCTTCTTTCCTTTCACGTGAGGCTCTGTTGGGGCTTGCACATCCTGCAGTTTCTATCAGGTTTCGCCTTGCTCCATTCCCCAGGCTCCATGTCCGCCATTGCCTTGTTGGAGGTCCACGAGCCTGTTCTGCAACACTGGTAGCGGGTGCGCATGTAGTTTATGCAAGATGCAGCAAGCTTCACATGTTCCTTACCGTCCTCTGGGTGATGCTGCATGGTGGTAAGAAGTACCTGGAACTGTTGGCCAGGATGCCATAGGGCATTCTCTACCACCGCCCTTGCCCTGGCAGCCTGTAGTTGAAGATCCTGGAAGTGTAGGGCCTCATGCAGTAGGTTCTGAGGGAGAAGGCGTTCATCCCCATGAATGAAGTAGGGCACATCTTTGTGTGTCGTTGGGCAGGGGGTCTGGATCTGGGAAGCCCATGATGAGGTTGCTTCCAGCCCCTCCTTGAGGTCCTGGCATTGTATACCTGGCATCTGAAGCTGACCCGTTGCCTGAAGCATCGATGTACATGAACTTGTTAATCAGCATCGACATGGCGAAGAGGATGATGCTGAAGAAGCCCTTTGTAGTTGAAGAAGATGGACCCTGACTTGGCTGGAGCTTTGCAGGCCATGTGATTGCCATCTATGCTCAACGGTGTGGGGGAAGTTCCACTTTGATACACGTTCTGCAACTTTCTTCCAGCCTTCTTCAGTTAGAGGGCCTGGAGGAGCTCATCCAGGTATTCTTCGATGATGGCCTGCACCACTTCTCCTGACCACAATGCTGATGGTGTTGTGTGGCACCCTCCAGGCATACTGCATGTTTCTGTACATGGTCCTGAGGCCAAGGTGTGCAGAGTCAGTGCACCTTCAGCCCAGGGTCCAGGCTGGGCCGGAAGTTGGTTGTTTGCCTTGGTCGACCTGGTCTCAGCCACTCCACAACTTCGTCAAACATGGCTGGTGGCATCCCTCATGAAGTGCTGGAATGCACATGTGTCTTTGTTCCTAAGCTCCACCATCACCTTGTCATACAGTCCATACTCGCTCTTCTCGCGATCCATCTTCGGACCCAACACATTCTTGGCTGCCTCCTTTTTCTTCCCGTAGACAGGTGAAAGAGCCTGTAGAGGGCTTTCGACTATTGTAGAATGAAGGCAGCTACGAAAAGGAGTGTTGCGGACGATCCATGGTGGAGATGACTGGATGCTGTGGAAGAGCAAGAGCAAGAGCAAGCCTGAAGAGGTCTGCTCCCCAGGTCTGCTGACTGAAAGTGTGATCCAGGTGATTTCTCCCCTTTTTATAGGAAATATCATTTTCCGCTAGGTGTCCTTCCGCATCCTGAGACATCCTGCAGACATCTAAATATCCAAGATACATCCCTATACAAAGTTTTTTTCTGTTTAATGCTTTATAATGCGAGCTGCATCACTTTCATCCTTTCTACGTCCGTGCTACTAACGCTGCGTGTCCGTTCCGCTTCCTCCCTGTGTCCGTTTTCTGCTGGAGTTGATTTGAGTTGCGCGGATGCGCAGGGATGCCTAGCGGATATAGCGATGCGTAACGGATGCGACAGACGTATAACGGATGTTCCCCATATGCATAGCGGATTTAGAACTGACGCGTTGGATACTTCATCTGCTCAAAAATTTTGTGCAGCTCAAAACTTTTTGAGCAGATGAAATGTCAGTAGACGGATGTGAGTAAGAACGGATGTCATCGCGTTAACCAACGGATGGCAAGTGTTTCTCTCCGTTTTACATCCTCTTTCCATCCGTTGGTGCAGTATGACATGGGGTTTAGTTCAGCTTCTACCATTTTGCTTGGAACCTACAGAACTGGTGGTGCTTTGGGTACAACATTTTCTTCTAACAAGTTTGTTATTTTTTCTATATTTGGATGTGATGATGCCCTCTTTGACCGTAGACACAGCGCCATTTGATAACCATTGATGGAAGTCCAATTCTTTGGCAAATTCCTCAGCCAGTTATGATCCCAAAATGCTAGTCACTTCCTTTCCAAAAATATTTGTCTAATGTACTCTGTGGCTTATTGTCTTTTTTAGTCACAAGTGTCACTCCGTTAGGAACTATCTTTTCTCCAGCAGCATTTCCACCTCTGAAAGTTCAAAAGATAACATCCAGCAGTAATCTAATAGTTTTGTTTTCTACCCATTTAACTGTCACTGTTTATTTTGTTTCCCTCCCAAAGAAACTTGGGAATTATATTTTTATGATGTTGCTATGATCTATTAATGAATCAAGAGACTGTACTGAGCAAGCACCACCAAAGTAGCCAATGCTTACAAAGAAGGAAAAGAGAAAAAGTTGGTGGTTACCAAAATAAAATGCATCCAGATGTTGGGATGCTTCATGGAGAGATCAAAAGAAGATGAGAAGTAACTCTGGGCTGGAACTCTTCCTCACAATGGCAAACATAATAATGGTAGAGAAGGGACATTGTTGGAAATAAGTAACATTTTGGGCTAGCTGTATATGGCTTGGTCTCTACATTTATATTGAATTAAGTTATCATTTGGAGACCATTAGAAATATAAATTTGTTTCTACGAGTGTGAATTTGCCATATTTATTTTCAATTCATTCATTTATTTTTTGGTTAATTTATATTTATTTATTTATATATTTATAAAATGTATTGGCCTCCCATCTTACCAAAGGATAACTCTGGGCAATTTACATTCATAAAATATAAACATTTGTATAAATATTAAAAAGGAAGAAATAAATACCCAGGAACATTAATGAGACTTTTTCCCAGGAAGAGTCTATAACTAACATGAAGCACATAGCCTAGCAGTGATGAGTAACGATTACTTGCACCAGAAAAATATTTTTTAACAGTTAGAAATTGCAGGTAGCTGAGGGACAAGGTGGAAATATGAAGTGGAAATGTTACAGATTCTGTCACAGGATGCTCAGATTTATCTAGAAAGAATAATGGGCTGCAAAAAATTTTCCAGTTTTCAACAGAGATACATGGTATACTGTTCACTGTAAGTTTTACAATGCCTGGAAATCAAAGCTTCCTGCTGAATACTAGTCTCCAAATTTAAGCCTAGAAGCAGTTTCAGGACTGTGTGCACCAATGTTGGGATTCAAAGCATTTTTTACTATTGGTTCTGTGCACATGGCTTGGTGAGTGTGGCAGCGAAAGGATACTGTAAAATCTCCAATCAGAAATGGTATTTGCCAGTTCTCCAAACTACTCTAAATTTCTGCTACCGGTCCTCCAGAACTGGTCAGAACCTGCTGAATACTACCTCTGGTGTGCATTCAGACATCCCTAATATTAATATCAACGTAAACCTAGTCTGTTTCCCTGCAGACTTCTGGCTGTCACCCAGAGCAATTGACAGTGGGATTAACACTCTATTCTGTAACACTCAAGCAATATTACTGTAGCTTTTCCTGTTGCCTAGCAACAAGGGCACCCAGAAGCTTGACAAAGAATTTCTCCACAAGCTGTGTTTGTCCAGAATAGGCACTCATCACTGTTCTGCAAACAGTAAGCAACCCCACTCCGCCCCTTTATTTACTGAGGCAAAGCAAAATGAAACTCCATATCCCACAAGGGACTTTTAAAGTAAATTTGTTAGATAATCAAATATTTGCAGGTGCCTGCGAGGAGATATTGATTAAAGAGAGATCTAAACTGTCTGGTTAATTTGAAGGGCTTGTTTGTCTATATACCCACAGAGTCTTTCTAATGGATTATTTTTTCTGACCAGGTCAGTACTCTGGAGAGTTCCCAGGATCAGCTTTTCAAGCAGCCGCCAGCAGAAAAGACTCATCCCAGATATTCCTGGCATTTTGATTTTATCACAGACAAGTTAATCCTGCATCTTCAGTTTTGCTTAATTTTGTTGGAACAAAAGTGTTTCTGTTTTGCTGCATAATTGTAAATTTAGGATTTGATCTCCAAATCAATAATAATTAATTAACGGAGACAATAAACATAGTAACCAAGTTTAAGGATAAAGCGGGGAGCAAAAATTCTAGCCTATCATAAACTCTTCAATGATAAAATTGTATTTACCCATGGAAATATAGACAATAGATAATCAGAACATAGCTGGAAGGGACCAACCCTCTGATCAAGCAGAAGATACTGTAGAAATTGAGACAAGTGGTTGTCTAGTCTCTTCTTAAAAACTTCCAGTGATGAAGCACCCACAACTTCTGAAAGCATCTTGTTCCACTGGTTCACACTGCAAGGAAATTTCTACTTAATTCCAGGTTGCTTTTCTTCTTGATTAGTTTCCATCCATTGTTTCTTGTCTTGCCTTCTGGTGCTTTGGAAAATAAATTGACACTCCCCCTCCCCATTCTTTGTGGCAGCCCCTCAAATACTGGAATATGGCTATCATTCACCCCTAGTTCTTCTTTTCTTTAGGCTAGCCATACTCAGTTCCTGCAACTGTGTCAAGCATTACTTGGAACCTGATAAACTGTTCTTCATATGTTTTAGTCTCCAGGCCTTTAATCATCCTAGTTGCTCTTCTCTATACTTTCTCAAAAGTCTCCAACATCTTTTGCTAATGTGGTGACAAAACTGGATGCCGTATTCCAGGTGTGGTTTTACGAAGGCTTTATAAAGTAATAATATTATGCCCAGATACCATCAAAATTTTATTCTCAGAGAAGTCTCAATATTTAGGAAAATATATTTTGCAAAATATTTTCACAAAAACAAATGGATGGACCCAGTATAAAGGACCATGTTCCTTTTCTCTAGATCAATACAAATTTTAGCCTTTTTTTTTTGGAAAGAATTTTATTAATTTTTAAAAAACAAACATATACAAACAAAACACAAAACATAAAGAACATAAAACATCTTTCTGGAAAGCAGTTTGATCGCGGGTTACATCTTTTTTGTAAGACATAAATTCAAGTTCATGCTTACTTTTATATAGCATTCCATATCTTATTTACCATTTTACATTTTCTATATAGCTTCTCCCTTTTTCACTCTCTAATTCTATTTTATTTATTTCATCTGAATTTAAATCATTATACTTTATTCCTTTGTCTGTCTGTTTCGGCTGTCTATTATCTTTTCTCATTAACACAAAATTTCTTCTGTAATAACTGATTGGAGTATGACACCTTTATATCTTTTCCCTTAAGTTTAACACTTAAATAATACATAATTTTCATTCGGATTCTGCATAGTACATTCTAAAGCTACACTCAATATTTTAAAATAGGGAAAAAATTAAATATATAATATAATTAAAACAACAATCCATAGCAATTAAAATATATTCATTAAAATTGATATTCATTTAAGTCTTAAACATTTTACACATTCCTTTCCAAATAATATCATGCTTCTATGGGAAACACTTATAGCATTTTGCTTAGTTACTTCCTGCCCATTTCACTTATATTTTAATATATTATGTAATGACAGTGTTCCCATTCTTTTCCTAGTTCAATTCTCTCATATTTCATTTCATTTATTTTTATTTTTAAAAAAATCGCTAAATTACATTAAATATTTTATCCCATTTTATAATGCATAAATATAAAAAATCATAAAAATCCCATTTTTAAAATGCTAAATTACATTAAATATTTATCCCATTTTATAATCATATGTTGTTCCAATTTTCTAATATTATTTCAAATACAAATACAACAATACAGTCTTTATGTACCTTTGCAGAATCTCTTTTTCAGTTATATTTTTACCTATTATCTCTAAATAAATCCTGTTTCTTTATCACTTGTTTCAAACCTTTGTAGCTTTCTCTCCTTTCTTTCCTCCCTTGCTTCTCCACTCTACCCTTTTTACCCCCTTGTCTCTTTATCTCCACCCTCTTCTGTATTCCTCTTTTCTGTTGCTTTCTGACGTTTGTGTCCACTTTTCACCTTATTTTTCCCATTTTTGGTTGTTTTTTAAGTCTTAAATTCTCCAAATCTCTTTTCTCCCTTTCCCCTTTCTTCCCAGATAAAGTTGCTTGTTCATTAAAGATGGCTTCTTCTTCATCCCAATCTTCTTGTTTCTTGTAATATCTCATACATAGAAATCGCCATTTCTAAAAAATGAAAAAACGGAGCTAAAAGATCCCTTCCCTTCTTGTTCGTTCTTCTTCTTTATATTTTTATAAATTCCATTTTCAGTTCATCCACAAGTAATGCCATTGTAAAAAAAAATTTAAAACAACCCAAATGATTTTAATCATTCAAATAAGAATTTTCAAAAGTCCCAAAGTCACCAAGTAATCCAAATACACACAGTCTATTTCATTTAACATTTTCTTCTTTTTTTCACTTTCTCTTCCTGGAGTTGTAATTCAGTTACAAAGTTCCAGTTAAAATGTATCTTTTAGAAGTCTTGTTATGATTTTGTTCTAGTCCTTTAAATTCCAAGCAATCTCCTCCAGCCAAATCTTAATCTTAATCTTCTCCTCTCCTTCCCACTTACAGCAAAAAAAAGTTTTTTTTTCCAGTGTTCAGAAATCTTTATTGTCCCTTGGCTTTAATTTTCCAGTTTGATTACCTGCTGATGCCAAAGTGGGTTTTTCCAATTTCTCATTCATCTGCTGTCACCGTAAGGAAGGAAAGTGAGAAAAAACAAACTTTCCCTTTTCACTTTCATTCACTGCTTCCAGATCTTCTTAGGGAGCGATGTATCTTTTCAAAATTTAAATTTCCAGGATATCTTGGATGTTGCTTCTCATCCCGGTCAACCAAAACTTTCACTTCTCAGCTTCCTCCTGAACATTCTTTTCCAGATGAAAGCTTCTTTGTGGCAGCCATTTCTGACCACCGCTCTACCGGTTTCAGAAAAGGGAGTTAAGCCAGCTGAGGAGGGGGTGTGTGACTCCCCCCAACCCCTGCTAGGTCTCCCCTGTCTTCAGCTACCTCTATGGGGGTAGCTATAGCCCTGAAGTCGGTTGGCTCAGGGCACTCCAGCTGCAAGCGCAGCAGAAACCGCGCACGATCGCGGATTCCTGCCACCGCTGAGCCTTGCAAACCAGAAGTCCACAAATTTTAGCCTTTTTAAAGTTAAGTTTTGGGAGCATGTTTGCATGGATAATTTTTTTTAAAAATATTATTTCATTGCATGGGTATTGTAATTTATTGAAAAACATTTCTTTTCCTCTTTCGAAATGATATTTTTACAACATATTTTCATGCTCTTATAAAAGGATCAGTTCTAAGACTGACTACTAAACAATTGTTTGGTGTTTTTTTTTACTCTTCAGAAACATGGGGAATCAGGTGATACAGTAAGAGAATGGAATATGAAATACTTCCATAAAATAATGTTGAATGAGAATGCCAAAACTGGGGAATATATTTAAGGAGTAGGCAAAGAATGTAACTATCTGGTAAAGCTGGAAAGAAAGAAAAAATCCACAAGAAGATTATAGAAAATTGTTTGGGATCCTTAAAAGTTGCAGGAAAAAAATATAGTACAATCAACAGAAAACATTTACAGAAGAACATTTAAAAAAAAAAATAAAAGAAAGCCTGTAAGGGGCAGATTTTGAGGCATTTAAGTGTAAGATGGCCAGAATTACCTCATGATGAGATGATCGGCAAACAAGTTTCATAAATAAATGAACAAATAAATAAATGAACAAATAAATAAATAAAAGCATATGTACTAAGTAGAAAAGGGGGGAAATTAGCTGAAGCAAATAAATATATATGACATAATCAAGCAGGTAAATATTTTTTGTTTTCAGAAGTATCACTGCTGCCAATACCAACCTTCGAAATTAAATACTGTTTATGGAATGTTAGACAAATAAACTTGGGGAAAGTTTGACGGATTAAAACGGGTGTCAAACTCACATCATCACAGTGTCATCACATGACGTATCATGACTTTTTTCCCCTTTGCTAAAATGGGCGTGGGAATGGCCAGCATGTGACACATCCAGCCTGTAAGCCATAAGTTCAACATCCCTGGATTAAAGGGACTGAAATAAATATTAAAGCATCTTTGCAATTTTTAATCTAAGCTGTTGAAGAATGCTTTTATAATATTTGCCTTTTCTTTGAACTAAGTCTTACAAGTTCCTGAAGCTGACACCTTGCCCCAGACATATAAACATTTATAGGAATCTATACTTGCAGAAATGTCTACATCTCTGAAGCAGGAATGGGCAACATAAGTCCTTCAGATGTCGGTGGATTGCTAATACCATCACTTCTTACTATCAACCCAGACTACTAGTTAGGACTGATGGGAACAGAAGTTTAATAATAAATGAAGAATCAAATATTGCTCATCCTTGCTCAAAAGCATTATTCCAAAAGGAAAATTTCCATACATATTTGTCATCAGTTGTATGAAATACACATAATGGATTCATTATAGATTGCTTGAAAAGCAGAAAGAGAGGGAGAAACAAAGAATAAAATACATGTTTTGGCTGAGATGGAAGTCAAAGTAATAATGTAGGGTTCAGGCTTGTATGAAGGCCTACCTGGTGCAACTGTACATACAAAAACTTAGTCAGTGCAGACATGTTCATTTATTAAACTTCTCAGCCTTCTTTGAAGAATCAGGTCTTATCCTTACTGCTTATGTAGTGAGATTAAACCCTTTTGCAATGCTTAAACATAGCTAGAGATGCCACTGAAAATTAGGTATCTTGTGTGTCATGCCATACCATATATCTTTAAATACTGTTGTTGCCCTCTAGCCCCATTTAGTGGCCAGAGAGACAAATATTCCCCAAGTAAATTGTTTTGAAGGTGACCCATCCCATTTTACCTATCAACCCGCACTCTCAAATCAATTGCATGCTGGGAAGCCAGATTCCATTTCCTCTAGCATTTGGAGAAGGCAGAAGTACATGGTCATCCAAGGACAAACCCACATTCCACACAGAGCATCGCTGGTGAGATTTAAAGGCCCTGTCACACTGGCCAACGGATGCAAAACGTTTGTAAAAAGGACACAGCGGATGAGAAAAATGTTTCATCCATTGTTCTCCGCTCTCAAAAGGGGCAAAAATTTGCATAACCAGAGTGGACAACACAGAAAGGAACAGACGGGGGGAGGACGCAGGGTGGATGGAAAGCGGATGCTCCACGGAAGCCTAGCGGATGGAAGCGGATGGGAGTGGACGATGGAGTGGATGGCACAATACACACAAGGGTCTTGGGGAGCGCAGCAAAAGCGGACGCCAGAATGGATAAAGCGGATGCAGACGACGCCGCATAGGCGGCATGAAGCAGATGGCACAGGGGATGCCAGCGGATTATGAAGCGAAACAAGAGGGAAGCCTAGCGATGTCTTACGTGTCACTGCACATCGTGGGGAGGATGCATTGCGGTCAAGCCCCAACGGATATTTAAAGGTAGGCAGCTCCCAACGCACTTCAACAGTTCAGAGGAAAGACCTGCTTGCCAGACACATCGCCTGACATTGCCAGCCTGCCCTGCCTTTCAGCCTGCCTTTCCCTGCATTGCCTGCCAGCCTTTTGCTAGCCCCAGCCTTGCTTGCCTGCCTTGCGGCCCTGCCTTCCTGCCCAGCCTCCCTGCCAGCCTTGCTGCACTGCCTAGGCCTGCCACCTTTGACTGCCAGCCTTGCCAAGCCTGCCTGCCTGCCTGCGCCTTGCCTGCCAGCAAAGCCTCAAACCAATAGGGGAAGAGAGAGAAAGCCTCAGCATCTGCTGCCAGCCCTGGCAAGATGGACAGGCACCCTTCCCACCCGCCCTCACTTGCTCTGCTGGGGCTTCTGCAGCACGGCTCGCCTCATTCTGGGGCTGGGGCTTCTGCTGCTTCATGCTTTGGAGGAGCTGATGATGCTGTTCTATGGTGGGTGGTGCTTACGCGGATGCTTACTCTGCGATACTGCTCTGGAGGTGGTGTTCTGCTGGTGCTTACTCTGCTCAAAGCTGCTCTGCGCGTGGTGCTATCTGCCTGGTGTTCCTCTGCTGAAGCTGCTTCCTCATTCCTTGTGTCCTGCTGGGTGCTCCTGATCCTGCTGGTGCTTCCTTGCTGCTGCCGTGCGTCCTGGCCTGCTCGTGCCCTGGTCTGTGTCCTGCTCGTGCGATCCCTGGTCCTTGCTCGGTTGCTGCTGTGCTGGCTGCTTGCTAGGTGGTGTCTGCTGGTGCTGCTGCTACTGTGTGTGGAGAGAGCAGCCTTACACCTGGAGCCCCTCTGGATGAGGCGCCATGTGGATCCTGCCAAAGGGAGGAAAGAGGCTGGACGCGAAGAACGGGAGAGGACGCAATACAACATCGAGTAGAGGAAATGCAGGGTATGAGATGCTGGAGGCTGAGGAGAAATGAGTATCTATGGCAAGAAGGGACACAGGCTCTATAGGGACACCAAAAGGAAAGCAGGCTGCTTGAGAGAGAGGTGGAGTACCTGGCTACACTTCGGAGGTTGCTCCTTGGCTGGTTGGAAGCACAGTCACACCTATCGGGTAACTGACGCTGGGGACAGAAATCTGGCCAGGCCTGTTTCAAGCTTGACGACAGAAGAGACCTATAGTCCATGGCCAAGTGCAGCTTCTTGGGTGAGATCCGCCACCGCAGCAGCACCCCCTTCACAGACCTCTCTCTATCAGGAAGCCTGCTGAAGGCCAGTCCTCTTCCTAGCAGCAGAGTCAGCTCTTGTCTCCAGGCATGGTTGTTGGGAGCTGTCCACATCGATGCAGAAACCCACGGACAGTTTTCTTTTCTAACCAGGTGAGTGCGTGAGAGGACTCCCTGGTGCAGTGGAAAGGAGACAGCACTTCACCACATCAACCCGCATAACCACCCCCAGCTTCCAACCTCTCACCCGGAACGCAGAGAAGCCAGACAGGAGTGGCAAGGAAAGCCACACTGTCCTGCTGGACATAAGATGGCCACCATCAGGAGCAGCATAGATATCTCTCTCAGCTAGGTACATCGGACTCCTCATCCCAATGGCAAGCTCCTTCCTCCACCTATGCTGAACCCAGAACCTCATGGGACATGGCGGATCCCAGACCAGATGTGATGAGGACAGGATCACCGATACTGCTTCAACAACCCTCCAGATCCAGAGACCTGGCCCCACCAGGTCCAGTCTGCTCCTTCCACCCCACGGTGATGTCCCCTCCATTTCCAAGGCTTCTCACAGGGCCCTCACCTACCAGGGCTACGGCTACCAGGAGTCGCACAGCAGCACAGCAGCAGCCCTTCCCAGTCAGGCACAGGTTCATCGAATGACCCACCGTTGCCCACTGGTTCACTGATTCCACCGATGCCACCACACACTGCTGCCACCAAAACCACCATGCACCCACACCCACCATGCCACCCACGCCAGCTCCCCAGCTGCAGACAGACACTCCACTTACACTGCTCCGTTCCTCCACCCCCAACCAAGCCCGCCTCCAGTACGGATGTTGTCTTACTGGCTGACACCCCATGCATGGAGGAAGGACTTCTTCAACATCATAGGACTGAGCCAGCTCTTGAGAGATTCCTCAACACACCGTCCCCTGTTGTCGTCTTGTCAGGCAACCCCAGGATGGGCTTCAGAACCAGCACTTCCGCAGCAGCCACCCCACAGCACCTGGACCCTTCACCCTGAAGACTGGCACACCTACTGCAGTGACAGAGAAGAGTGTGACAAGACTGGGTGGGCTACCTGAAGGACTTTATTTGGACACTTGACTTGGGTCATTTTCTTTTCAGCTGTGTTATTAATTAAGATTATCTTTGCTTCACACACTGTGCTTTCATTTATTTTTTTTATAAAGTCTTGGTTGGAAACTTTCAGAAATGCGTCTAAGCCTTGCAATCTTGTGGGATGGTAAGATATGCTTGTGGATGGGCAGGTACCTTTTGGATGGCAGGGATCACCTTGGATGCAGATACTTGGATGGTAATACTGTGGTGATGGGTGATAAATAAAAGATTTGCATAGGGTGGCATGGGACCAGGATACCTTTGACATGGAATAGCTGGTGATGGGAGCAGATACCGTGTGGGATGGGCAGGATACCTGTGGAATTGGGGGTCAATAGCTGTGGGGGGCAGGGATACCTTGGATGGTTAAATAGCTTGGGATGGGCAGGGATACCTTTGGATGGCTTAAATCTAGTGCTGGATGGGCAGGGGGTACCTTTGGGGTAATGGTTAAGATAGCTTGGGACGGGCAGGGAACCTTTGGATGGGTAAGATAGCCTGTGGGGATTGATAAACCCTTCCATGTGCAAGCATAGTAGACGAACTGTATGTCCACCCTGCCAGCTGCCACACTTATGGCCCTTCATTATCAATAACATGTAAGCATTTGATCCACACATTGAACATAAACTACAACTACGTATATTAAATGCCCTGTTCATTGTGGCCCACCCAACATACATAGGCCCAATCTCATCTGTGTAATGAGACAGGCTGGAGAAGCATCCCCATATACTCTACCCATCCCTGTCTTGCCACTTCCACTGCTCCAGTGGGAGGTGTGCACCAGATGTCTTCAGGAGGTGCGCGCTACTTCGCCTGATTGTGAGGCTCGTGTGGGGCTTGCACATCCTCAAGTGTCTATACAGTTATCGCCCATTGCCTCCATTCCCCAGGTCAATTGTCCCCTGCCTGTTCGGAGCTGTCGCAAGGACCTGGTCTGAGATGGGTCCTAACCGGGGGTGCAGTTGAGATTGTGCAGGATGGCACAAGCTTCCACGATATTCTCATGTTCTCTGGGCGATGCTGCACGGTGGTGAGAAGTACTGGAACCTATTGGCCAGGATGCCAAAGGCATTCTCCACCATCCGGGGGGGCCTCTTGCCCCTGGCACAGCCCATAGCTAGATTGAAGTCCTCTCTTCACGGGGTGAAGTGTCTTGAAGTGTAGGGCGTTCATGATGTAGTTCAGGAGAAGGCATCATTCCCCACAATGAAGTAGGCGGACAACTTCTTGTCGTGTCGTTGGCAGGGTCTGGATCTGAGGAAGCCCATGATAGAGTTAGTGTTCCAGCCACTTCCTGAGGTGACTGGCATTGTATACCTGGCAAGTGAAAGATGAGCATTGCACTTGAACAGCATTTCAATGTTACATATGAAACTTGTAGTCAGCATACGATCCATGCGAAAGATGACGATGCTTGAAGAAGAGCCTATGTAGTTGAAATAAGTGGTCCTGACTTGCTGGAGCTCTTGCAGCGCCACATGCTTGCCATCGTTGCTTTCCAACGGTGTGTGCGGTAATTCCACTTCTGATTAACCACGAACTCTGCAACTTTTCCAGCCTTCTTCAGTGGCAGGGCACTTGGAGGAGCTCCTCCAAGTATTCTTCATATGTATGGCCTGCACCACTTCTCTGACCACAATGCTGATGGATGTTGTCGTATGGCACCCTCCAGCCGTATACTGCATGCTCCCTGTAAGCTGTCCCTGAGGCCACCGGTGTCGCAGCAGTCAGTGCACCTTCAAGCCCAGGGGTCCAGGTGGGCCTGGACATTGGTATGGCTCTGCCTTGGTCAACCCTGCGGTGTCAGCAGTACCGACTCACAACTTCATGCAAACATGCTGGAGCATCCTCAATGAAGTGCTGGAAAGACGAGGTCTTATCGCTCCTCAGCCCTCCACCATTCAGTCTTGTTGTTACAAGTCCTGTACTCTGCTCTTCTCCCGATCCAATCTTCGGGACCCAGACGATATCCATGGCCCACCGCCTATTTCTTTCCCGCTAGACAGTCAGTTGAAAGAGCCTGTAGATGGCTTCGCACTGGTATGCCAGAACGATCTGATGGCTACCAAAAGGACTGCTTGAATGACCATAGGGGACATGACTGGATGCTGTGGAGACAGTCCAAGAAGTGCAGATGAAAGGCTACATGAGCGTCTGCACAGAGGCTGCTGTCTTGAAAGTGAGATCGGGGATTGTCCCCCTTTTTATAGGCAATACTAGATTTCCCCTAGTGTCCTTTTGCATCTCTATGCATCGCTCTTAGACATCCTTAATACCGAGATAGGTCCCGCTCTTGTGACGTTTTTTCCGTTTTAAATGCTTTCTATTGCGAGCCTGCAATCCGCTTTCATCCTTTCTCATCCGTCTCTACTAACGCTACGTTTCCATTCCGCCATCCGTTTCCACTTCCCCCTAGTGTCCGCCTTTCTGCTTGAAGCAATTTGAGATTGCGCGATGCGCAGGCGATGCCCTAGCGGAGTAGCGACGCGTAACCGGATGACAATGGATGCTAGAACGGAAGTGTCCACCACTCAGGTGCGTAGCGGGAATGCAGACATGACGCTACTTGGATTACATTTCCGCTCAAAACCGTTCAAAACTTTTTGAGCAGATGGAACCTCAGTCGACGGATGCTGGACGGATAGAGAGGAAGAGAAATGGATGCATTGAGTAGAAAATGGATGCATCGCGTTAACCAACAGATGACAAGTGTTTCTCTCTGTTTTACATCCTCTTTCCATCCGTTGGTGCAGTGTGACATGGGCTTAAATTGCTTGTGTTTATTAATTGGTATGTTCAGCAGTAACTTAATACTGTCTATTTTGTATTTGGTTCTAATTGTATGTACCCCTATTTTCACCAGTTTCACCATATCCTGTTCTTTCAATAAAGCATTCCGAACTATGCACATAGTCTGTTTTATTGGAGGATAGGTGGCTTTAACTGCATGTCAAGTTGCACACAAACTAACCTGTAGTGGGGACAGAATATTGGAGAAATGCTCAGCTAAATACACACATTAGATCTTCCAGTCCAGATAACTTCTTATCCTAATGGCTGAAACATGAGATCTAAAAGTACCTATAAACGCACCATTGCTAGAAAGTGTGCATTCCCAAACCATGGCTACTGGTTTATTTGCTAGTTATTGAAAACAAGATGCTTTTCCACTGTCGTCCTCTGAGGAAATTCCAGCATTTATCTTATTTAATATAAAATGAATGAATAATGAACCATTAATATGGAACATTGGTCATTAATGTGGATAGAGTAATCCATAATGAATGCCAAGGGAAGCAAAGCCACGGGAAGAAAAACTAATATCTTTAGTGAAAATTCAGCAATCTGTGCCTTAGTTTTTGAGTATCTGACCTAAAGGATATATAAAGGCCTGTTTTTATTTGTAATCAGAATCATCAGCAGGAGTCTTTGCATCCTGCCACCAGACAGGGCATATTTGGCAGTGATGTGAATACTTTTCAGATGGCCCTAGAACTTCTTCCCCCCCAAAAAATATGTGGTACCATTTTGGATGTTTTCAGATAAACAGGCAAGATTGAGGAGTGGATGGGGGAGGCTCTAAAAGGGCTTTTAATCCTTCTGCTCTGATATGCTTTCTAAGTCCTTTTAAAATATTTTAGCTGTATAAATCTTTTGGGTTTTTTAGTATATTAAAATGTGTGCTCGGGGTTATAGCTTTCTTGGGACCATTTTGATCAATATTTTTATTACATTTTGGTTTATGTCAGTGAAATGAACACAGGCCAAAGAGTAAATGGCTAATTAAGGAAGGGGAAAGGGAAACATGGGTATCTGTCAATAGTTATAGGTTAGTTTCATTATCAAGCTTCAGAAAGTGTGGTAAACAAAGTACTTTATCTATTGTTAAAGCATTGAGTCCAGGAGAGCTATTTTACAGATTTAAATCTGCTATACAAACATTGTTATAAATGAATTAATAAGAAAGGCCACATTTTTTCACTATTTTCATTGTAAATCCACCTTTGTCAGCTACTGAGAAAAGCAGTGGTAGCCCAAGGTTGTAGTAACTGTGCTTACAGTACACATACACAGTATGTGTGTGCACCAACTTCATTCCATGAATAAATTTAGGTTTCTGCCTGTTGGGCTAACTTTGACTTGCTTTCTGACACAACCTGTTCATGATACAGATTTAAATACGATATCTTTTTGTCAATTTGAATGTATATGTACCATTTATGAACCTTTTCTTACAGACTCAAAAAAGTGAATATGGCAAGTGCAGAAATATGGATACCATTTATTTTTCCTATTAGTAATGTTTTAAATGCTCCTAGACAGCAGTATTAACTGTAAAAAAAAAAGATTAAAAAACAGAAGTGACATGGGAGTGTTGAAGTCAATGTAGTAGTGGTGGGATTCAAAAAGTTTTTATTGCCAGTTCTACCAAAGTTTTTACTACCAATTTGTGGGCATGGCAGGGGAAGGATACTGTAAAATCTCCAGTCAGAGGTGGTATTTGCCGGTTCTCCAAACTACTCAAAATGTTGCGACCAATTCTCCAGAACTGGTCCGAACCTGCTGAATCCTCTGCAATGCAGGATCTGGAAGAACAAGAAAAATATCTGCAAGAACTGTCCCAAATTGTTCAAATCTACAAAACAGAAACCTGGAGGCTACAACAGATGGCCAATTGCAAATTTTAGCCACCTCTAGAGTGGTTAGCTACAGGTTACAGTTCAACAATTTCCCTGCAAGACAATGATCTATATGGGAAAGTTGTCAGATAGAAACCTCTTTCCTGTTAAAATAAAAGTTATCATCTGAAGTATGCAAAAGCAAATCTTTATTCTATGAATCTGATCTTTTTTTGCAACATAGTGTTTTAAATTGAAGAAACTAAAACTGAACTTTCAGCCATAAGCACATGGTAAAAAAAAAAGATACAAAAATTATTTGGAAAAAACAATATCATGTCAACTGTTCAGCACATTGATAGCTCTGTTATGCTTTGGGGTTCCCTAGCAATCATGTCACAAGAAATATTCCACTGGTACAAGGAAGAATGAATTCAGCTAAATAGCAATATATCTCAGAAACTAATTTCCCACCATTGGTGAAAAGTAAGTATGCACTGAAATTTGCAGAAGGATGTCTTGTTTAATTTTGTGCTATGGGAACATTGGTCAACTTCTATTCACTTGAGTATTTCTTGAAACATACAATTTGACCAGAGGTTGCTAAACTTTTGCATGTGACTGTAGCAGCTGAAATTCAGCCATGTCAGTGTAGCTAAGTTGTGCTGTGAGTGAGCAATGAGTATTATTATTCTTTGCATTCTAGGGCTATTTTTCAGTTTTCTTACATTTCCAATTACACCTCAAAGTTGCCATCGATCTGTTTGTCGTTAGCATGGAACTCAGAGATGCTCTGATCTATTTAATGTAAAGTCTCTACCTTCATTAACCCTCCTTTTTGTTTTAAGAAAGACCATTTAAATTGATCGCTATTAAATAAAAATCACAAGTGCTATCAATCCCTCTGCTTCAGAGAGCTAAAATAAGCAACGATTAGACCAGGAAGCAACTGCTTTGTGTAATCCTTTTGCTTAAACTACTGCATTAGTTTTAACATGTAGATTTAAAACTGCTTCCTGCATACATTGATATCGCTTAGGAAAAACAGCAAAAGAAAATGGACCATTGATTTAAATTGAACAATACTGAATCTAGCTTTTATATGTCATCTCTGCTGGTGGATTAATGTTATTTACATACTGTCCTGATTCACACTAACCTGATCCCAGATTCCTGGATCCTTCAAAGGTTTTTTTGGTATCCAATCTGGATGGCCAAGACCTATAGAATTGTATATAGTGGGCAGGCATACTTGAACATCCGCATACTGATTAATCTAATGAATGCTGCCTATATGTAGACGCTCTGTCTACATATGACTAAAGTATAGGATGTGGAGACAGACTCACTGGGTATAAAACCTCATGCTTTCAAAGGAGACATGTTTGCATTCTACACATAACATTTTTGGGAGAGTACCTAAGTTAAACTGATAGAAAGAGATCCAATCTATCCACATAAACCCCCAACCTATATCTTTGATACCCAAAAGTAGTTTTCAAATTCCCTTCTCTCGTATTTGGTTCTCTTTCGTGCTTTCTTGCACACACAAAAAAGTATGCACAAACATAAATATTCTTTCCATTCAAAATTTTACCTTAAATATGCTTTTCATCGGAACCCCTCTTCAAGATGCTTGAGTGTGTGATTGAAAGAAGGAAAAAGGCCCCCCAAAAAAAGAAATTAAATAAATAAATAAATAAATATTTTTCTTTCCGGTGTTAATCCCCAAATGCTCCAATTTATGATGAACTAAACTTTAGTAAGATATCCTGCAGCTGTTGACTGAGTTACTTCATAGCTCCCAACAGGGCATCCTCTGAGGGATGTGCCTATTACAAACTAACCTGCATTGTCTCAATGTTGGAATTACAAATTGTGGGATTATAAGTAACATGGTCCAAATCAGAATGTCAGAAACTGTCTATTCAGAGTGATAACCAATGATGTCAGCCTAGGTATTCAATAATCTCTACATGCCTGCTGGGAAAAAAAGTGGATACTTTTCCCCCGACATTTCCTTAGGCCAGGGATGTCAAACTTGATTTCATTGAAGGCCACATCAGGGTTGTGTTTGACCTTGGGGAGGGGGGTTTGGCATGGCCAGAGTGGGCATGGCTAGCTTGATTTCACTCATGATGTGGGTGCCTGTGGTGGCCTAAGCGCTCTTTGGCAAAAATGGGCTCCTGATCTTGCATGCTGCCGTCCCAAGCTCCATTTTCACTGGCAAAGGCACCTCGGACTGGTCCTTCGCTGCTTCCAGAGCAGCCCTGCAAGCCAGATCTAAGCACCCCATGGGTCAGATCTTGCCCCCGGGCCTTGAGTTTGACATCCCTGTTTTAGGCGATACTACTTAGATCCTCAAGCAAAGAGTCAACATGTTTTTGCAGTTGTGAGAAACAGATATTCTTTTTCTAACACTTCATCTATACAGTAACTCCTAAGCAAAAGCAATGGAGAAGAGAGGCAGATAGACAGTTCCTACCAGAGATCCCAACTGGTCACTTATAAAAATTTTGTAAGTGATTAGTTTTTGAAATTAGTTGGAGGATCATAAAAAAATGGAAAGCTGATGTAGTTTTAGGGATATAATTTGCCCACCTCTTCTTCAAAGGACTAGAATTGCAGGTTGTGTGTTCTAGTGTCATCCAGTTTTGTCAATGAGGATCAAGGAACTGAACACAGCTGGATTTGTCACCCTGTGGCTTGTTTCTTTTCATATACAGTTTCAAAACACACAGATGGACTAGAACAGTATGGAATGTATTTCAGCAGCTTCATACGTTGCACAAGCCAAAGTCCCTTTCAAGTATCATATTCATGTTCCTCAAGACCATGGGACCACATAAATGACTTCATCTTCTCTGAAGTTGGCCTACTTTACTAGACTGTTGGAGGGAAGAATTTGGAGAAGGAGGTGCACACCATTTCGACATACTACAGAAAAGACAGGAAAAGACAAGACAAAACTAAATTTGTATTGATGCCAAATATACACTAAAACTGCCAGTCTGAAACATGCATTTCAAATAATGCAAAAACATACAAGCATTTTCATGCAGATTTCTGGTTGCAAAGAAAGAAGCGCAATGTTCCTCAAAAGAGTAAAATGAAGATAATGCTAAACACATTAGCAACAAAGTAAAAGTGAACTTGGCAGATTTGTCTCTCCCTAGGCCTTTCTTGATCAAAAATAGCCTCACCACAATAAGCTAGATGAGTATATTATATTATATTCATTTCGGAGAGCTCAGGTGCATTTGACATATGAATCTCTTTGAAATATAATCAGCACAATTGCCAGACAACTGACTTGAACCACTTAACATATTGTACTGCACTGGCACTCAGTCTGTTGCCTCTGCTTCTGGTCTGTTTCCAGGAACAAAATTGGAACGGTGGTGTTTCCCTTCAAAGACCTACACAGCTTGCCTATTCTGACATTAACCTCCTTCAGCACTGTGATTAGATGGAAAGCTCTATCCAGATGTTTCCTCCATGTCAAGGTACAGGTAGTCCTCAAGTTATGATCACAACTGAGCCCAACATTTCTGTTGCTAAGTAAGGCAGTTGTTCAGTGAGTTTTGCCCTATTTTATGATTTTTCTTGCCACAGTTATTGAAAAAATTGAAAATTGAATTCTTTAATGTCATTGTAAATATATACACAGTGTACATACAATGAAATCCACATAACACCCAGAGACCAGATTCAACATGCATACACATATAACAATCCCCAAACACTTCCCCACCTGCCAAAATTCCCCACCTCCTAAAACACACACAAGCATGCACACAACAGACCAAATAATACTGTCCAACAGTTTATTGATGGTGGTCTTTAAGTTCATTAAGTACAATTATAGCTCTGGGATAAAAACTATTCAGAAAATGTGTGGTCCGAGTTTTAATTGTTCTGCATCCTCTGCCAGAAGGCAACAGTTCATAAAGATTGTAAGCAGGATGGGAAGAGTCTCTGAGAATGTTGTGAAACTTCCTCAAACAGCAAGATGAGAAGATGTCATACAGGGCTGGTAGCTACAGCCCAATGATATTCTGGGCAGTTTTAATGATTCTCTGTAGAGCTCTTTTTGTCCGCTACAGAGCTGCTCAATGGTGCTGTGATAGAAGGACAGAAGTAGATACTGAGATAGATTTATCTTCCTGAGTATTCTCAGGAAGTTCACAGTTGTTAAGTGAATCACTGCAGGTAAAGGCCCTGTCACACTGCCCAACGGATGCTAAACATTTGTAAAAAGGACACAGCGGACGAGAAAAATGTTATATCCATTGTTATCTGCTCCCAAAAGGGGCAAAAATTTGCATAACCAGAGCGGATAACATGGAAAGGAACGGATGGGGGGGAGGACGCAGAGCAGATGGAAAACGGATGCAGAGCAGAAGCCTAGCGGATGGAAGCGGATGGCACATCCGCTAGGCTTCCGGGGGACCTCAGCAAAGTGGACGCGCGAACACAAACGAATGCGGAAAATTGCCAGAGCGGACGCCGCAGCGATGCAAGTGATGCCAGCAGATGAAGCGATGCAGAGCGGAAGCCTAGCGGATGCACAGCAGAAGTCTAGCGGATGCAGAGCATTCACTGCACATGCGGGGGGGATTTTATTGCGTCAACCCCGCGGATATAAAAGGGAAGCAGCTCAGAAGCAGTTCACCATTCAGAGGAAAGACCTGCATCCAGACACATCGAGTGCCTTGCCAGCCTGCCCTGCCTGCATGCCTGCCTGCCAGCCTTGCTTCCCAGCCTTGCTGCCTGCCTCCTGGCCTGCCATCCTGCCAATCTCCCTGCCAGCCTTGCTGTCTGCCAGCCTTGGTGCTGCTGCCTCCAGCCTTGGTGCCTGCCTCCTGCCAGCCTCCCTGCCAGCCTCCCTGCCAGCCAGCAACCCCACAACCATGGGAGGAAGAGAAAGCCTCAGCCATCTGCTGCCAGACCTGGCAAGAGGGACAGGCCACCCTCCTGCCCCATGGCCCTCACTCTGCTTCTGCTGGGGCTTCTGCAGCACGGGCTCGCTCTTCTGGGCTGGGGCTTCTGCTGCTTCTGCTTCTGGAGGAGCTGAATTGATGATGCTTATGGCAGTGGTGCTTCTGCTGGTGCTTACTCTGCTGATGCTGCTCCTGGCGGGTGATGCTTCTGCTGGTGCTTACTCTCTGTAAGCTGCTCCTCGTACAGCGTCTCTGCTTGTCCTGCTGGTCCTCCTGGACTTGTTCATCCTGCTCGTACTGCTCGAGCTCCTGGTCTTGCTCGTCCTGCTCGTCCTGCTGGGGCTCTTGGTGCTTACTCTGCTGATGGTGATCCTGGTCCTGCTGGTGCTGGTGCTGCTGCTGCTGCTGCTGCTGATATGATGATCCTGCTGGTGCTGCTGGTGCTGCTGCTTCTGATGATGATGATGATGATTATGATCCTGCTGCTGATGATGATGATCCTGCTGTTGCTGCTGCTGCCTGGTGATGTGGAGGAGCAGCCCCTACAACCTCGAAACCCTCTGATGAAGGCTATATGGCCCTGCCAGAGGGAGGAAGAGGCAGACGCGTGATAGGAAAGGAGGCAAAACTCCATTGAGGAGGAACATGAGGATGAGGTGCTGGAGTGGCTGAGAGAGAATGACTATCTGTGGCGGAAGGACACCGGCTCTATAGGGACACCAACAGGAGCCTGCGTGGAGAGAGAAGGCGGAGAGCCTGGGCACACATCGAGATGTGTTCCTCGGCTGGTGGAAGCACATCACACCTGGTACGGAAGCTGCATCTCAAGAAATCAGGCCAGCCACGGTTAAGCTGACAGACAGACAAACCTATGTCATAGCCAGTGCCAGCTTCTGGAGGGTGAGATCCGCCACCGAGGCAAGCAGCAGCAGCCCCTCTCACGACCCTCTCTCGTCCGCAGTCTGCTGAGAGCCAGTCCTCTTCGCGCCAAGAGTCGAGCTCCTGTCTCCAGGCAGGTTTCCGTGGAGCGTCCATGGCGGAGAACCTGCGGACAACTGTTTTAAACCGTGGTGGAGGTGCGTGGAGGACTCCCTGGTGCAGTGGGAGAAAGGAGACGGCACTTCCACCACAGCCCTACCTGCATCCACCCCCAGCTCCACCTCCACAGAAAGGAAGAGAGCCAGACAGGAGGGGCAGAGCCACACTGTCCTGCTGGAGATCAGGGACACCATCCGGATGCAGGATAGATCTCCTCTTTCACTGCGTCCACATCGACTCCTCATCCTCCAATGGCAAGCCCTTCCTCACCTATGTAGAACCAGACCCTCACGGACATAGGCGAACCCCAGTCCAGGTGGTGAAGGACCGATCACCCGAGCTGCTTCACAACCTCCAGACCGAAAGGCACCTGCTCCCACCCAGTCCAGGTCTGCTCCTCCACCCCAATGGTGATGCCTCCCATTCCAAGGCTTCCACAGGCCCTCAACTACCAGGCTACGGCTACCAGGAGGATTCAGCAGCACAGGCAGCAGCCCTTCCCAGTCCAGGCACAGAGTCATCAGACGACACCGTTGCTCCGTTCCACTGATGCACTGATGCCACCCATGACACTGATGCGCACGAGACGCCACCGAGGCCACCCACACACAGATGCCACGACGCCAGTCCTCACCCAGCTGCAGGACTAGACATACCCCACCTATACTGCTCCTTCCTCCACCCCACAGCCAAGCCCGGCCTCATAACATCTGTCATCGTACTGGGCTGACACCCATGGCATGAGGAAGGAAAGCTCTCAACATCAACGGGCTGAGCCAGCTGTCCGAGAGCGTCCTCAACACACCCCTTCACTCGGTCGGCCAGGCACCCAGTGGTGCTTCAGACCACCACTCCAGTAGCAGCCACCCATCCACAGCACTGGACCCTTCACCCTGAGACTGGCACACCTCTGAGTGACAGAGAAGAGTGACAGAGACTGGGTGGCACCTAGACTTTATTTGCGACACTTGACTTGGGTCATTTTTTCTTTTACAGCTTGTTATTAATAAAGATTATCTTTGCTTCACACACTTGCTTCATTTATTTTTGTTAATAAAGTCTTGATGGAAACTTTTAGAAATGGTTTAAATCTTTGCATGCTTGGGGATGGGTAAGGGATAGCAGTGGAAGGCAGGATACCTTTGAGATGGGTAATAGCTGTGGGATGGGTTAAAATAGCAGTGGAGATGGGCAGGGATAGCTTTGGATGGATAATATATGTGGAATGGGCAGGGATACCTGTGGGATGGCAGGGAAACCTTTGGGATTGGCAGGGATACCTGTGGGATGGCAGGGATACCTTTGGAGATAATTAAGCAATGAGTGGGTTAAGAATAAGCAGTGGATGGGCAGGGATACCTTTTGGTATGGGTAAGGATAGCAAGTGGGATGGGCAGGGATACCTTTGGGATGGGTAATATTTGTGGAATGGGCAGGGATACCTGTGGATGGGCAGGGATACTGTCGGATCATGATCTTTGGATGTGGTAATAAGCTGTGGTAGGTAAACCTCCAGTGCAAGCACAGTGGGCTGTATGGTCACCCTCCCAGGTGCCACACTATGCCCTCTATTATCAATAATAATGTAATCATTGATCCACACATGTCAACATAAACACAACTCTTTATTAAATGCCCTGTTCATTGTAGGCCCACCCAAATATACATGGCAAGTCTCATCGCGTGAGTGAGGACAGGCTGAGGGAAGCATCCATTAATCATCTACCATTCGTCTCGCACTCCACTGCTCCAGCTGGGGAGTTGCACCAGTGTTTCAGGAGGTTGCGCTGCTTCTTCCTTCACATGAGGATCTGTTGGGGCCTTGCACATCCTCAGTGTCTATCAGGTTTTGCCCTTGCCTCCATTCCCCAGGTCCATGTCCCCTTTGCCTTTTTGAGGTCCACCAACCTGTTCTGCAAGACTGGGTAGCTGGGCGCATGAATGTGCAGGATGCAGCAAGCTTCCACGATCCTCCTCATGGTCTCTGGGCGATGCTTGCCATGGTGGCCAGGATGCCAAAGCGTCTCAACCACCCGCCTTGCCCTGTGACAGCCTATAATTGAACGATCCTCTCTTCACGCGGTGATGTGTCTTGAAGTTGTAGGGCTTCATGAGTAGGTTCTGGGGAGAAAGGTGTCAATCCCCAAGAGAAGTAGGGCACATCTTGCGTGTCGTTGGCAGGGGGCGGATCTGAAAGCCATGATGAGTTGCGTTCCAGCCCCTCCTTGAGGTGACTGGCTTGATACTGGCATCTGAACATGAGCCGTTGCTGAAAGCATCGATGGTACATGAACTTGTAGGTAGCATCGACCATGGCAGAGGATGAATGCTGAAAAGCCCTTGTAGTTGAAAAAGTGATCCTGACCTTGGCTGAGTTTTGCAGGCCACATGCTTGCCATCCTGTGGCTCCAACGGTGTGTGGGAAGTTCCACTTCTGATACCACTGCTCTGCAACTTTCTTCCCAGCCTTCTTCAGTGGAGGGGCACTGGAGGAGCTCCTCCAGGTATTCTTCAATGATTGGCCCTGCACCACTTCTCTGACCACAATGCTGATGGTTGTGTGGCACCCTCCAGCCGTACTGCATGCTCCTGTAGCTGGTCCTGAGGCCAAGGTGGCGCAGAGTCAGCTGCACCTTGAGCCCAGGGTCCAGGCTGGCCGGAAGTTTGGTGCTCTGCTTGGTCAACCTGGGCTTCAGCGCGCTCCACAACATTCATCAAACATGGCTGAGGCATCCTCATGAAGTTCTCGGAATGCACGAGGGTCTTCGTTCCTCAGCCCACCATCAGCTTGTTATACAGTCCGTACTCTGCTCATTCTCGCGATCCATCTTTGGACCCAGACGCTCTTGCCGCCTCCTTTCTTTGTCGTAAACAGGTGAAAGAAGCCTGTAGGTGGCTTCGCACTGTTTGCCGAATGATGGTGGCTGCCAAAAGGACTGTGTTACGATCCATGGTGGACATGACTGGATGCTGTGGAAGAGCAAGAGCCAATGAAGGCTGCAGAGGTCTGCACCACAGGGCTGCTGCGGACTGAAAGTGAGATCCAGGTGAGTTTCTCCCCCTTTTTATTGGCAATATAGTGTTTTCCACTATGTGTCCCTTTGCATCCTCTAGGCAATCCTCTAGACATCCTTAATATCCCGAGATAGGTCCCCTCTGCGAACGTTTTTCCATTTTAAATGCTTCTTTTGCATGCTGCATCTGCTTTCATCCTTTCTCCGTCCGTGCTACTAATGCTGTGCGTCCGTTCCGCCTCCGTTCCGCTTCCTCCCTGAGTCCGTTTATCGCCTGAAGCAGGATTGAGTTGCGCGGATGTGCAGCGGATGCCTAGCAGATTATAGCGGATGCATAACGGATTCAAAACGGATGTCCCCCATATGCCTAGCGGATGCAGAATGGATGCATTTGTATAACATTTTCGCTCAAAAGTTTTGAGCAGCACTCAGAACCTTTTGAGCGGATGAAATTCAATAGACGAATGCTGGATGGATTAGAGAGGTATATGCAGAAACGGAAGGCAGTGAGTACTAGCAATGCGAAAGCATCGCCGCTTAACCAACGGATGGCAAGTGTTTTTCTCCGTTTTACATCCTCTTTCCATCCGTTGGTGCAGTGTGACAGGGGCTTTAGTCACATGATTGTTAAATGAATCTGGTTTTCCCACTGACTTCATCAGAAGGTCGCAAAATTTGGCCTCCTGGGATACTGCAACCATCATAACTATGATCAAAATCTAAATTTTGATCATGTGACCATAGGGATGCTGCAACAGTTCTGAGTGTGAAAAATGATCATAAGTCATTTTTTTCAATGCTGTCATAACATAACATTTGCATGTGACCAATGAGAAGTGGACAGGACCTTTTTAGTTGTGATGACTTATTTGAAAAACAATCTAGGGAATGTGAAAGCCATGGATGCAACTCATTTCTTTAGACTGATAAGCACTTGAAGTCACTGTTGTCATGCTGCCTTCAACCACATTTTTGCCATTTGCAACTCTTTTACAATGTTGTTGCATTTATTTTATAGTGTGAGGAAAAAAATAAATGATAATAAGTAAGCAAGAAGGGAGTATTTTCCCATGAATTTTTTCCACCATGAAAAATGTTACTTTTTTTTTCCTTTAGCCTTTAGCATTCCAGTACAAATATTTCTATTCCACTTTCTTTTGTATAGAGAAGTATCAGGTTTTCTGAAAAATTAAGATTGAAAGTATGAAAAAAATCATTGAAAGAAAAAGCCTTCATATTCACTACTGACTTTTGCCCTACATACATCTTCTCTCCAAATTCCTAAAAGTGCATATGTGTGTTTTGAAACTGCATATGAAAAGAGATAACCCACAGGGTGACAAATCTAGCTGTGCTCAGCAGGAACAGCAACACTTACTGATTCATTATTGCTCTACCCAAGGTTTATTCTGTCCCACCTTTTTACAGTTTGTGTTTCTTTTTCCTGTGGGCAATTAAAAATGTATATCTCTATAGACAGCTTTGTTCCCCCAATAAAAGAAACTTCTTAGTCATGTCCAACTTACAGTTTCAGCTCCAAGAATCTATATTCCCTGGAGTTTCAATGTGTATGGCTTAATGAGTTTAAATGTATCTGACTTCCATTTTCATGTATGCTTTTGGAGTGTATCAAGCCAATTGACTGGACAAATGTTTGTACTGTAGCTGCAGTTAAAACTAATACTCTCCTTCATGTTTTCTGAGGTAAATGTATCTTTTCACTTTCACAATTGTTTAAATCTACTAATATGGACTACATTACAGGCAGAATGCTGTTGCATACAGCCTGAATGAAATTTATAGATCATTAGTCTAATGCTCTCCCATGAATCAGAGGCTTTCTGAAGAATGGTTTAAAGGATTTACTTTTACAGTTTAAGAATGTGGAAAACAGCTTGTTGCCAGTGTTCCAAGTAAATCACCCATAGAAAGCAGAACTCTGAGGCAGGCAAGTTCCTCAAAGATACATCATATTGACACAACTGGTGAAAGCCGACCTTGAAAGTTCCTGCAGCTTTCACTTAATTAAAATGTGAATGTTTCCCTTTTCCTTCAAGTCACTGATCACGCTGTCCATTCCAGGTACTGGCCGGTTGCTTGGTTACTTCACTCCTCCTCTGACCAGCCATCTGTGAGAATGTTCTTGGTTCCCACAGGAAAACTTTATTGTTTTGCCTACAAACCCTCCTCTGTTTCCCCCCCCTCCCACTGTTGTGTGGCAATCCTGAAGCTTCCAAGATGGCCTCAGCCAAGTTCACTTCAGGATTGACATTTGTATTGTTCATTCCTCTAGCTTTGTATTGTCTACTCTGATTTGCATCTTCTGTATTTCAGAAAAAATAAACTTTCTCCAATCCCACCTAGAGATGAGAAAAGATTGATCATCATATTGTCAACGAAGTGGGTACTCTACCAATAAGCTTCAGACTGCCACCTGTTCTCCCTTTTTCATAATAATTTTATTACAATTAGAAAAAAATTCATGCCAACTCCAAAAAAGTATAAAAAGGGAAAAAAGTGTAGAAACAAAAAAGAAAAAGAAAAAAATAGAAAAATATTCCCCTTTATTACCATAAATATAAACAATTTTAACAACTTATCACTATCTCTTAAAAGACAATAAATACTTTGTTCATCCAGTAGCTCATCTCTTAACTATAAACACAATGCAGAAACCTCATCACTCATTTCTTATCAAGTCCATTAAAGGTTACCAGAAATAATAATTTTTTTTAGTATTGATCAAATAACTATATATTGTTTTCCTGTGTTTTTAACAATCTTACTTTTTAATCTCTTCTCATCTCAGTAAATTCTTCAAAACTTTAATAGAATCTCTTTGCACATCCAGTAAGAAAAAGTTATCCAAATCACTCTTCTTGTTTGTTACTTGTATGTCATATAAGTATTAAGACATCCATTGGTTTCATCTGTATGTCTAGCATATTATATTTTTCCATATCCTTCTTGTAGCTTGTCTTATATAAATCCACATTCATATCAGTTTCAGTTCCATCCATTTTAGCTTGTTCTTCATTTGTGACATCATTAATAGAGATACTGTGAATAGTATCAGACATTCTTAAAATTAATTGAGTCCATTGTTCAAACATAACCTTTAAAACATCCACTGTTAAAGTATTATTCTCCATTCTATGCTAACAAGTCAAATTTAAGTGTCCTTCTCATTTAATTGAAATGTTTACTTTGTTCTAGTTTCCCCTAGTTTCCCTTCAGAGTCCCATCCTATCATGTTTGTTTTTCTTCAAAGAAGGCAAACAATGACAGTTTCTCACAGAAAGGATTTTTATAATTAATTTCAAATAATTAAATAAATATGGACCCTTACAGAAACTTCTTTCTCAAAGGAGAAATAGAATCACACAACAAAAACTTGCCATTTCAAAGGGTCTTAAGTATTAAAGCAATAAATAATCCCAAATTGGATTAAGAAATGGACTTAACGGAGCATTTTGTCCATAAAAGGCTGAATTATGGGTATGATTTTAAATGTCATCATTCAACTTCCAATTGTTCCACTCATAAACTAACTACAAAACCTGTTTCTGAGGTTTGCTCATGAGGAGTGGCTTCCCAGTGTGCACTTTCTTAAGAGAATTTTCATTAGCCAGAATCTAGCATCCAGCCATTGATCACCTCTGTAGTCATCCCAATTTGGCAGGGATGTGTAGTTTGCCATGGTGCTCACCAGAAATCTCTCCTGACTGCTATCAGTTCTCAAAGATATCTTGTACCATAACATTGTGGAAGGAAATGGATATTTTGCAGTCGATCAGAGTGAAAAATAAACATGTGGGCTATCATCAGAGAATACTGAGGCCAACCACATCATCCATTTCAGGTTACAACCTGGTCGTTCTGGTTAGCCCAAGACCAATAATAGATGATACATATAATAGATTACCAATAATAGAAGTGATATATTTTGATCACCATGATATAAAAAGACACTAGAAAGAGTGCAGAGAAGAACAACAAAGAGGATTAGGAGACTGGAGGCTAAAACATAATGAAGATCAGTTGTTGGAATTGGTTTAATGAAAAGAAGGACTAGGGATGACATGATAGCAGTGTTCTACAATCTATAAAGGGCTGCCACAAAGAAGAGGGGTTAAGTCAGTTGGAGGCAGGGCAAGAAACAATGGATGGAAATTAATCAGAAAGAGAACCAGCCTAGAACTAAGGAGAAATTTCTTGACAGAACAATTAATCAATGGAATGACTTGCCTCCAGAAATTGTGGGTGCTGCAACCCTGGAACTTTTTAAGAGGAGATTGGACAGCCATTTGTCTCGAATGGTATAGGGTCTTCTGTTTGGACTGGAAGACCTCCAAGGTGCTTTCCAAATCTGTCACTCTTATCTGTTTGTTTGTTTTTTTCTGGAAGATCTCTGATATTTTGAAACTACTGCCTTAACAAACCAGGATTTAATAGCTCTATTTTTCATAAGCTTGGGAGAAACATCATAAAAACTTTCTTTTCCTCTTTTTTTTAGTGCTCATAAAGTTACTTGGAAGAATCAAATGAGCCCAATAGGCAGAAAATACCCCTGGGATATTTTTTACCTGTGCTATAGATGTTGTAGAAAAATTCAGCAATGCTGGATCAAAACCAAGCTGTGAATTAAGCCTCCTCTTTTGTGATGCTGGTGGGGGGAAAGTGCCCTAATTATAGTTGGTCCGTTTTATGCTTTCTTGCCAAAGATGCAGAGGAGGTTTATGCACAGATGTGCCAAGAATGAATGCCAGCTAAGAGAAGCGTGGCAAAAAGCATCTATTGTTTCATCCAGGGAAAAGGTGACCTGTTTCATGTATCACCTGGCAGATTTGCTTTCAGCTAATATTGCAATATAACTTTATAGAGGGTTCATATTGCAGCAGGAATTTACATTTTATTCCTAATGCTAGGACTGAACTAACCCTGACCCACCAGCAGTGGTATGATAACATAATCTCCTATAAAAGGAATATATAACAAGGTTATTTCCCAACTGGACTGAGCATTCAATGAAAGCAATTCAGATTAGGAAGTCCTGCAAATGTTATGGCCCCCAGATGAAATAATTACTGTACTGAGACTCCCAGAAGAGATTACAGATACCTGTAACAAAGACCCTGTACGCAAATTCTTCCATTTTCTCCTGCAATTGCCCTTATTGACTGTCTAAATTTTGGACTGCAAGACAGGAATGATCTTTTATTTAGAATAGCAAAAGCAACATGCTAGTCCCCTCCTCTAAATGTTTACAATGCTGTTTTAAGAAAGAGATGTTACTTTTAGACTCTTCTCACTAACAAAGCTTGCCTTCTCGAAGTTAAAGTGGCATTGGTGAGGAGAAAAATGGCTTCATTAAAAACAAAGGAAAGAATATTAGAAGAAATTCAGTGTTTTCTTATTTAACCTCATCAGTTTGAATTCTTCTTTAAAGCCAGAGATGAGCCGAACTCTCATTGGGGTCGAATTCAGCAAACCAGTGTCAGGATGTGAAAGATAAGAGAGCTAAACTTCTATCACCTTCTTATTCTGTAGCTGTGAATTTCCATCTCTTTTGGGGCAACTTAAATCAAAACTGTAAAAAAAAATGATATAATTTTAGTCTTATGAACAGTCTGTCTCTGTTCTTTGCTTATTTACCAAAAGAAAGCAGTTTTGCTGAGAAGATAGCAAGAGGTGATAGAAGGTGAGTTCAGCTGCATTCACACAGCACAGCCCTTAAAAAAATCACTGTGCAGTGAAAAAGACATTTCCATATTTCACAGCTATTTTCAGCTGGTGCCTAAAGTTGATGATACAGCAGGAAAAAAAGAAGGCAGGGAGCAAGCTCTGGATGAAAGAGATGGGTGGGATAATGACAATTCCTTTACTGCTCCTTTCTTCTTGACAAGGTGCATTATTCCAAGCTTTTTGCTAATCAAACCTAGCAAAGAAAGTGGGCTATGCCTATAAATTCACAATGCTTACAAATTACAAAGGACCTCTCCTGTTAGCCCTACAATAATGGGAACCAGTTTTGACAGCATTTCTTGAATCCTGATTTTCCTTTCTTCTTTTACTTTCCCATAAAAACACTTCATAACTCCTGTCTATCATCTATCTATCTATCTATCTATCTATCTATCTATCTATCTATCTATCTATCTATCTATCTATCATCTATTTATATCAATCTATCAATCATTTATCTATCATCTATGATCTAATCTGTTTATCTCTATCTATCTATCTATCATCTTGCTAACTATCTATCTATCCATCTACCTACAGTATGTATTACTTTTAAGGTTTAAAATGACTATATCTTAAAACAGAAACCTTGTCTATACTGGAGATATCACATCAATGCTTTTGCTATTCAGGCTTTCTCCAAAATTGTGCAAAGCAATGTTGTTGCTGGTATAATTCCATCATCAGTATGCCTGGTTCTAGGGGGAAAATACTCCTGCATATATAATATTTGATTGTTCAGTGACAACAAAGGAGGAAGAAATAAATAAAGATGTCATTAAACATAAAGCATCTTTTCATTTATAGACCTAGTTCTCGTAGACAGTAGGGAACAGTTCAAGAGCAGCACCAGGTTTAGCATGGAAAGTCAACAGGTCAAATACCCAAAGACACTTTTGAGGAAGGTTTTTGGTAAGTTAACGGGTGAAACAGGTGCTTTAAGATCCTAAAAATATATAGAATTACCCAATTTTTAGTCACCTACACATCCACAAAAAAGTCGCAGGCTGTACTTTTTATATTCCTGCAGCATGGCATTTGGTTTAGTTTGTTAAATCAAATGTCTCGTGGAAAAAGAAGTGTTTTAAGAAAGTTTTAACAAATTAAACAGAAAGCACTTCCTGCTGTGTGCTGACATCTTGTTCAGCTCCTGTAGAGGCTTAAAATGTCTAAACCCAACCTATATACGGTTTGAGACTTTGGTGAGGAGAAAAAAGGTATATTGTTTCTTTTTATTTTACTTTTCTAGGTATTTGTGGCTCTGAGATTACAGATTGGCCATCAATATGCCCGTTACGTACATCCCTATATACTATATATGGGAAAGTAGGTATTCTACAGGTCCTTTCTTCAAATCAGATATAGATAAGCAGCTGAATTTACATCTAGTATGTATGCAATCAAGCTTCCTATAACCTCAAAATTTCTGTTTGCCTAGATTGTCTGAATATTTTTAATTAATCGTATATTGGTGCCATTTTTGCATTATTTTGTTATGCAATAATTCTCATTTGAAAAGACTGATGGCAAAAACTAAGAAATTGCCTCATACTAAGGTATGCATGTGGATCCATTTAATTCTATGCAGCTTCCATAAAAGTAGCCTTCAGGCTCTTCTATAATTTGCCTGTTACAACTTTCTATTGCTAAAGTCAGAGCTGTTCAGCAATTACCAACCTCTTTTAAAGGCTGGATCCAAGCCTTCAGAAATAATAATTCTGGAAATTATGGAAATCCAAACATTATGTTCTGGATTTAATTAATCCCATGCCAAATAATTAATTTAATTTAATTAATCCATGGTCTAGGGAAGATGGTCTAGGGAAGATCCTCTGGTGGAAACCAGATCTGAATCTCAACCATTTCAAAGTTTTGTTGATTTGTTAAAGCCCCTGTCACACAGCACCAACTGATGGAAAGAGGATGTAAAATGGAGAGAAACACTTGCCATCTGTTCGTTAACGCGATCCATCCGTTCTGTACTCACTGCGTCCGTTTTTCATACTCTCTATCCGTCCAGCACCCGTCGACTGAGGTTCCATCCACTCAAAACGTTTTGAGCTCCTCAAAATGTTTTGAGCAGAAAATGTATCCAACGCGTCCGTTCTGCATCCACAACGCATACGGGGAACATCCGTTAGACGTCCGTCGTCATCTGTTACACATCCGCTATGTCCACTAGGCATCCACTGCGCATCCGTACAACTCAAATCCGCTCCAGCGGAAAACGGACACAGGGAGGAAGTGAAAGGGGCACGGAACGGACACAAAGCGTTAGTAGCACGGACGGAGAAAGGATGAAAGTGCATGCAGCTCACATACAAAGCATTAAAACGGAAAAAACGTTCGCAGAGGGGACCTATCTCGGATATTTAGGATGTCTGCAGGTTGCCTAGAGGATGCAAAAGGACACCTAGCAAAAACCTATATTCCTATAAAAAGGGGGAGAACTCACCTGGATCTTCACTTTCAGTCCAGCAGCCCTGTGGTGCAGACCTCTGCAGCCTTCATCTTGCTCTTGCTCTTCCACAGCATCCAGTCATGTCCACAATGGATCATCAAACACTCCGTTTGGTAGCCACCATTGTTCTACAACAGTGCAGGAAGCCCTCACTACAGGCTCTTTTCACCTTTCTACGCAAAGAAAAGGAGGCGGCCAAGAAGTGTCTGGTCCGAAGATGGATCGCGAGAAGACGCAGAGATGCGACTGTATAACAAGCTGATGGTGGAGCTGAGTAACGAAGACATTCGTGCATTCCAGAACTTCATGAGGATGCTCCCAGCCATGTTTGACGAACTTGTGGGGCAGCTGAGAGACCCAGGTTGACCAAGCAGAGCACACTTCCGGCCCAGCCTGGACCCTGAGCTCAAAGTGCACTCACCTGTGCCACATGGCCTCAGGGACCATGTACAGGAGCATGCAGTACGGCTGGAGGGTGCCACACAACACCATCAGCATTGTGGTCAGAGAAGTGTGCAGGCCATCATCGAAGAATACTTGGAGGAGCTCCTCCAGTGCCCCTCCACGAAGACGCTGGAAGAAAGTTGCAGAGCAGTGGTATCAGAAGTGGAACTTCCCACACACCGTTGGAGCCATAGATGGCAAGCACGTGGCTGCAAAGCTCCAGCCAAGTTGGGGTCCACTTATTTCAACTACAAGGGCTTCTTCAGCATCATCCTCTTCACCATGGTCGATGGCTGACTACAAGTTCATGTACATCGATGCTTCAGGCAACGGCTCATATTCAGATGCCCAGGTATACAACGCAGTCTCCTCAAGGAGGGCTGGAATGCAACCTCATCATGGGCTTCCCAGTCCAGACCCCCTGCCCAACGACACACAAGATGTCCCTACTTCATCTTGGGGATGATGCCTTCTCCCTCAGAACCTACCTCATGAAGCCCTACACTTCCAGATGCCTCACCCGTGAAGAGAGGATCTTCAACTGGGCTGTCCAGGACAAGGCGGGTGGTGGAGAACGCCTTTGGCATCCTGGCCAACAGGTTCCAGGTATTCTCACCACCACGCAGCATCGCCCAGAGACATGAGAGGATCGTGGAAGCTTGCTGCATCCTGCACAATCTCATGCGCACACGCTACCCAGTCCTGCAGAACAGGCCGTGGACCTCCAACAAGGCAATGGGGACATGAGCCTGGTAATGGAGGCAAGGGCGAATCTGATAGACACTAAGGATGTGCAAGGCCCCAACAGAGCTTCAAGTTAAGGGAAGAAGCAGCGCAACTCCTGAAACACTGGTGCAACTCACCAGCTAGAGCAGTGGAGTGGCAAGACAGATGATAGATGCTTAATGGATGCTTCCTTCAGCCTGTCTCATCACACGGATAAGATTGGGCCATGTATGTTGAGTGCCTACAATGACAGGGGATTTAATAAACAGTTGTGTTTATATTGAAATGTGTGGATCAATGATTACATTGTTATTTGATATGAAGGGCCAAAAGTGTGGCACCTGGGAGGTGGACCATACAGTCCCACTATGGCTTGCACTGGAGGTTTATCTATCTCACAGCTATTACCCATCCCAAAGTTATCCCTGCCATCCCACAGTATTACCATACCACTGGTATCTCTGCCATCCCACACTACTATACTCCCACCGGTATCCTGCCATCCCACAGGCTATCCCTATCATCCCAACAGCTATTACCCATCCAAAGGTATCCCTGCCCATCCACTGCTATCTTAACCCATCCACAAGCATGCAAAGGCTTAAACCATTTCTAAAAGTTTCCACCAAGACTTTATAACAAAAAATAAATGAAGCAAGTGTGTGAAGCAAAGATTAATCTTTATTAATAACAAGCTGTAAAGAAAAATGACTCGTGTCTTAAGCCAAGATAAAGTCAACAGGTAGCCACCCAGTCTCTGGCACTCTTCTTGGTCACTCTGAGGCGTGCCCATCATCAGGGGTGAAGGGTCCAGGTGCTGTGGAGGTGGCTGCTGCTGAAGTGCTGGTCTGAGGCGTCATTGGGTGCCTGGCCCGAGAGGACAACAGGGGACGGTGTGTGGAGGAAGCTCTCAGAGAGCTGGCTCAGTCCTGTGATGTTGAGAGCCCGCCCTCTAGACATGGGGTGTCAGCCCCAATCCGATGACAGATTTTTAGAGGCCCGGGCTGGCTGTGGGGTGGGGAAGAGCAGTGTAGTGAGATGTCTGGTCTGCAGCTGAGCAAGGTGAGGCGTGGATGGCATCTGTGGTGTGGGTGGCATCTGTGGCATGGCTGCATCAGTTGCATGCGGTGGCATCAGTTGCATCGGTGGCACCGGTGGTGTCCGATGTACTGTGCCTGGACTGGGAAGGGCTGCCTTGCTGCTGGGCTCTGGTAGCCGTAGCCTGGTAGGTGAGGGCCTGTGGAAACCTTGGAAGGGTTAGTGACATCACCTGGGGTGGAGGAGCAGGCCGGACTGGGTGGAGGAGCAGGTTATCTGGATCTGGAGGGTTGTGAACAGATCGTGTCCTGTCCTTCACCACCTGGTACTTGATTCGACATGTTCATGAGGGGTCTGGTTGATGTAGGTGAGGAAGGGCTTGCGGTTGGAGGATGGGATCGTCGTAGTGTACCAGCTGAGGAGGAGATCTACGCTGCTTCTGATGGTGTCCCCTGATCTCCAGCAGGACAGTGTGGCTCTGCCCCTCCGGTCTGCCTCTCTGCCACTTTCCTGTGAGAGTGGGCGTGTGATGTGGGTTGGGTGTCTGGTGGAAGTGCCCTCCTCCTTCCTTCCCACTGAGTCAGGGGGTCCCCACACGCTCGCGGCCAGCGGGTAGTGCACGTCTGGGGGGGTCTCCGTCATGGCACGCTCCACAGATACCTGCCTGGACACAGGAGCTGACTCTTGGCAGAAAGAGGACTGGCTCTCTGCGGCTGCCTGAGAGAGAGGGTAGTGAGAGGGCTGTTCCTCAGGTGGCGGATCTCACTCTCAAAAAAGCTGCACTTGTGCCATCATGTAGGTCTCTCTGTCCGTCAGCTTGACCGTGGCCTGACAGATTTCTTTAGTGCAGCTTCCCGTACCAGGTGTGCATGTGCTTCACCAGCCAAGGAGCACCTCCAAAGTGTAGCCAGGCTCTCCGCCTTCTCTCGCCAAGCAGCCTGCTTCCTTTGGTGTCTCAATAGAGCCTGTGTCCTTCCACCATAGATACTCGTTCTCCCTCAGCAATTCCAGCACCTCATCCTCATGTTCCTCTTCGATGGTGTATTGCCTCCTGTCCATTCACGTGTATGTCTCTTCCTCCCTCTGGCAGGGCCATCTGGGCCCACATCAGAGGGGCTCGAGGTTGTAGGGGCTGCTCCCACCCACCACCCCACCACCAGCGCAGCAGCAGCAGCAAGAAACAGTAGCAGCAAAGCAGGCCCAGCCCACAGCAGCAGCAGGCCAGCAGCCAGCACCAGCAGCCAGCAGCACCGGAATCAGCAGCATAGCAGAGTAAGCACGGCAGTGCCAGCGGACCGCAGGCAGGGACCAGCAAGACCAGGAGCACCAGCAGGACCGCAGGACCAGGAGCACCAGCAGACCAGGAGCACCAGGAGCACCAGCAGGACCAGCAGGACAGCAGGACCAGGAGCAGCGCAAACAGAGTAAGCACCAGCAGAAGCACCAGCAGGACCAGGAGCAGCGCCAGCAGAGAAGCACCAGCAGATCCCCAGCACCAGGAGCAGCACCAACAGAGTAGGCAACCAGCAGAAGCCCAGCACAGGAGCAGCACCAGCACAGTAAGCACCAGCAGAAGCACGCACACAGGATCAGCGCCAGCAGAAGCTCCGAGCACCAGAAGAGTCAGCCCCAATGGAGCAGAAGCCCCAGCAGAAGCAGAGTCGAGGCCAGGGGTTGGATGGTGGCCCTGTCCCTCTTGCCAGGGCTGGCAGCAGATGGCAGAGGCTTTCTCTTCTTCCCCATGGTTATTGCTTGCTGGCTGGCTGGCTGGCTGGCTGGAGCTGTGTGTCTGCACGCAGGTTCTTTCCTCTGAATGGTGAGCTGCTTGCGAGCTGCTTTCCTTTAGTCTCCGCGGGGCTGACGCAATGCATCTCCCCCACATGTGGCATGAATGCTTGCATCTGCTAGGCATCCGCTAGGCATCCGCTAGGCATCCGCTAGACGTCCGCTCTGCATCCGCTTCATCTCGCTCGGCATCCGCTCTGCATCCGTTCCTTCTGCCTGCGCGTCCGCTGTCGCTGTCTGCTCCCCCGGAGCCCTGCAGACGTGCCATCCACTTCCATCTGCTAGGCTTCCATGGAGCATCTGCTTTCCATCCTGCGTACGTCTTCCCCCATCCGTTCCTTTCCGTTGTTGTCCGCTCTGGCATATGCAAATTCGGGGCACTTTTGAGAGCGGATAACAACGGATGGAACATTTTCTTGTCCACTGTGTCCTTTTTACAAATGTTTTGCATTCATCGGCCAATGTGACAATGTGAAGCGTAGAAACTGATACATGTCACTGAGTACCCTATGTAAGGAATTATCAGAATAGGGAGAAAGGGGAAAGGATGAAAGAGTTCCTATTTTTAACTGACATTAGGCAATCCATGACCCATGTCGGGTTATTCTTGTTACCACATATCATATAGACTTGTACCATTTTCCTCCCACTTATGACCCTTAGGAGAGCCCTGGCGAATCCTCCTCCTCCGCTGACCCACAGAACTGCCTGCCACTTTGTTGGGAGTAGGGGGAATCATGAAAACATGGATAATGAGGAAAACTGCAGTCTTCCTTCTCACTCTGGTGCATCACCAGGGGTCCCCTCCATCTTCCAGGGAGGAAGAGGGCCAGTGGTGGGATTCAAATTTTTTACGACTGGTTCTGTGGGTGTGGCTTGTGGGCATGGCAGGGGAAGGATACTGTAAAATCTCCAGTCAGAGGTGGTATTTGCCAGTTCTCCAAACTACTCAAAATTTCTGCTTCTGGTTCCCCAGAATTGGTCAGAACCTGCTGAACACTACCTCTGAAGAGGGCTCATCTTTCCATCACCAGCAGCACCAGTCAGCCCTATTTATCAATCTGGCATCTGAGTTGTCCTTTCATCCTTCATCCTTCCACATGAAGTATAGTCTTGCACCATTTCCCCTCCCTCCCCTCAAGATCTTCAGGAGAGCCCCAATAAAGCCTCGTCCCCCTATTCCTCCCCTCCCCACCTGTGGAAATACTTGTGACTTCATTGTGGGTAAGAGGAACTAAGGAAGCCATGGGCAATGAGAAAAACTGCACACATACACACACCAATTCTGGCATGTCCCAAAGGGTCTCCTTACTTCAGGGAGGAGGAGGGCTCACCCACAAACTGTTGGGCCCCATTGGCCAGTCCTACCCTTCCGGCAGTCATCAGAGTCACTCCCTTGTTTTTCCAGCAGAGGCCACCACCATTAAAATATTTCAAATTTAACCCTAAATGATTTAGAAATGTGAGTCAAATGGTGGGGAGGATGAATGCATTGGAAATTAATATTATAATCAGTGCATACCTCTGTGGAAAATCCTTGAAGATTATCCCTGAGCTGAGCTTTCAATGAAGGATTCCAGGTCTTAATATGACTGTAGTCCTTTCATCTGCTGCTTCAAAGGGCTAGACACCATTATCTGTCCAACTCTGTTTTATTTTGTATCTCCTCCACTTAACAATGGGCACAGTACAAAATGAGATAATTCTGTTCAAGGCAACTGGGACACTGCATCATTCTGCCTGAATAAAATCTAAAACTCTAATCAGGGCACCCTGCAGACTTCAAAAGAAAAGGCCCTCCCATGATAGTAGAGAAAGGTTTCTCCATCCCCTGAATATTTGCCAAGTAAGGTTTAATCAAGTTAGCAGAGTTTTCTCTCTTCATTTCACAGCTTCCATTTGTTTCACCCGATTACAAACTTTCAACACGTAATTGAACCTGACTCAAGGAGCCAATTGTATTACTGCAAACTTTAAAATGGGGAATAGCAAGGACTGAAGTTTTCTTTCAATGAATGCAATTTCTATGTGCAGAAATCAATTCAATTGACATCAGTTGAGTTTTAATGCTGAATTAAAGAGCTGTCAGGTTTCCCCCATGTGGTTTTTATAGTCTCGGCTTTATGAATTCATTAAAATGCACACACAAACTTAGGGAAGTAGTATTACACTGGAATAAGAGCTACAAATCGACAGTATTCCTCTGAGAGATGACTCTAATTTGAGTTGCCTAGTTGGCAAAATTGTTTTCCATTGCTTTGCATCTATTAGCACAGGGTGTCATATTTTCCCTTGTTCTTGTTTCACTTCCTCACTGTTGGCTCAGCAGGGAAACCATTTAAGAGCTCCAGCAGAAAGCAGACTCTTTTAGGGAGCTGTCACCTTTGCAGGCACAAGACCAAAAGGAGAGATGTGCAATGCATTTACAAGCTTTGTTCACAGAGAGAGAGAAAGAAAGAAAAAAAGAATGCTCTTTTTCAAGAAATAGTCAATTGATTTTTGTCTCTGCTACATTTCAGTAGGAAGCACAGTAAAAAGCCCATTTTCTGGTAAAAGCACCAAGGCTCAGTGTAGACTGTGGTTGGGCCATTTCTCCATTGGCAGGGATTTTCACTACCTCCTAGCTAAGGCTTTCCTTCTTACTTAGAACGTCTAATTTCACTTGAACATTTCTTTGTTCGTTTAATAAGCCAATAAATTGTCATATGATATCTTGGCAGCTTGGTAGCTCCCTCCCAATTTTGAATGCTCAGATTCAGTCCTTTTTTTCCCAATTTTTCCAATCAATAAACTAATTCCAGAATCCTTTTCTAAATCTAATCTCTTGCTTCCTGTTATTTTCAATGTGATATTGTATAGACTGATTTCTTTATGGTTAAGATTCTTTTTTTCCTTATTAATTTTTATTTTAATACTTTTAATATTTTTAATACTTTGATATTTTTAATCATTCCATTTTCAATTGAATAGTATATTGTCTGGTTGCAAACATCTTTGTCAAACAATAATCAGAATTACAACATCCTAGATTACATATTAATTCTATAATATTTAACATAGTAATGTCCATCTATTAATGATACTAACTGATTATACAATATTAATGTAGTGTTCAACATATTAGTCTATGGTTAAGATTCTTAATCTTACCCCATGCCCTTTCTTGGAGTGGGAGGCTCTTCACTTGGTCACTCAAGCATTGGTCCTATCCGTCTAGACTATTACTGTGTTACTACCCTTTAAAAAAATCTGGAAGCTTCTGCTAGTACAGTACGAGCAACCTTGCACACCCCAGCATGTCACATATAACATCTCTGCTGCACGAACTTATTTGGATGCCAAAATTTGCTTCCTGGTCCAATTCAAGGTATTTGTTATCACCTTTCAAACCCTACATGGTCTAGGATTGGGTTAACTATGGAAGCACCTTTGTTCCATTATATTAGTCTGCCACTCAATCAGACAGGTAAGGAATTCTGCAGACCCCTTCAGTTACAGAATTTCGACTGGTGGGCTCCAGAAGAAAGCCTTTCC
>BHFT01031313.1:0-12268 GCA_004320025.1 Laticauda laticaudata | reverse complement strand
AAACAACGGATGCAACATTTTTCTCTTCCGTTGTGTCCTTTTGGCATCCGTTGGGCAGTGTGACAGGGCCTTTATCAATTGACGTTTGGTAATCCACACAGGAATGATTTAAAGAATTTTCCCCTCTGCCAATCAGATTTTGAGAAGTTTTCAGCTACATGTCTATACAAATGCTGGCTACTTCTAAAATTGATGTGTTCAGAAATGTGGCATAACTTGTTCATGCTATTTGATAAAACAATAATTTTACTTGATTTATAATTATTATTGCAAGTGAGAAAAGAGAATGGGCTCGCTGCACAAGCTCTTCTTGTTCCTGTGGCTCTGCTATGTCTTGTGGCAAAACAAGGAGCAAACATGTGGGTTCTTGCACCCTCTTCAGTGAAGTCACTGCCTGCCTCCTTCCAGAGAAGAAGATGACATCACTATGGTTGGACTCAGCCATGAAAACAGAGGTTACAGCTGATGCCAATGAAGTTGATGGAGCTTTGTTTGCACTTACACGCAAGCCTCTTCCAGGCTAACAATCCAAATGGCATTTTCTACTTCCCTGCCAGTGGTGGGATTCAAATTTTTTTACTACCAGTTCTGTAGGCGTGGCTTGGTAGGTGTGGTATTGCTTGGTGGGCGTGGCAGGGGAAGGTTACTGCAAAAATCCCATCCCACTAACGTGCTTTTCAGCTCCGTTCTCCTTTGCAGGGCAACAAAAGAAGACCCAGCCAATCAGCTGGGACTCGGGAGGCAGAGAAGAGTGGGGCCAGTCAGAGGTGATATTGGCTGGTTATCTGAACTACTCAAAATTTCTGCTACCGGTTCTCCGAATTACTCAAAATTTCCTCTACCGGTTCTCTAGAACTGGTCAGAACGTGCTGAATACCACCTCTGCTCCCTGCCCTTCTTGTGTCTTGTGATTTCTGATTGCAGATCACATGCCAGTGTACGGCTTCCTTGACTTCGGGTAGTTTCTGTAATTGTTTCATGGTCATTTTAAAATGAAGAGATTGCACTGCTATTGCAGACTCTGTGGGATCTTTTTCTATATGTTTGTTCTACTGATTTTGATCAACTAACAGGCAACAATATATGCTTGAATTCTGACATTCTGGAATCCATTAAAGGAAATACAAGTCATGCATGTCAGAGACACAGTTGCAAGAATGCAGCATAATGGAGACCAGGACATGTAATTAGTGGCCCTCCAACATTTTTTAATGACTCAATGGGGACATTTATTGAAGGGGCATTTATAAAATTAGCAGACAATACCCAGAGTGGCTAATACTGTAGAGCAGGGGTCCACAACCCCCAGTCTGGACCAGTACTGGGCCGTAGCATGCCAGAAACTGGGCAGTGCAAACCAGCAAAGCCCAATCCATGGAATGCAGGCAGCACGCAAAACCACACCTCTTCTAGTCTGTGGAAAAAGCTTTCACCACAGAACTGGTTCCTGGTGACCAAAATATGGGGTGGGGGTGCTGCTTTCGAGAAAAGAGAGAAGATTCCAAAAACACTAGACTGAGAAAAGAGAGAAGATTCCAAAAATACTAAACTGGGTTTGAGCAGTTGGCAGACATTAATATGATGGAATATAATGGCTTATATAAAGCATCTGGATTTGAAAGGCATAAGTACAGGACGGAGAAAGATCATACTAAGCCGTCATATGTTTTACAATGGCATGTTGACCACTATAGTTTACATGCCGTCATTTACAATTTAGCAAGTTGTGTGAGGGAAAACAGCCAAATGTGGTTTATTTAATAAAGCATGGTTTATGAAACCATGGCTCAAAACAATGTCTGATATTCTGTTAGTTTGGTATCATGACAATGTTCTGGTCTGGGGCTAGCAAAAGCTAGCAAAACCAGAAGGCTGCAACAGGTTTAAAGCAAAACCAAAAGAAAAAACTATGCTTCTCCAGGAACCTGAGACAGGAATCTGGTGCCAGATTTTATCTGCACAGAGTGGAATCAATGACTCAGATATGCATTACCTCATTGGGTCATGTCACTTTGGAAGATTGTTTCTTAAAGAAAATGCACACGAGCATACTTCTCTGGAACTGTTCATTCAAGGGAGTGCCTTCTACAAAGCAACTGCTTACCAGCTAAAACCGTGCCTTTTCATCAGTTCTCCTTCAGGCCATCCATTATTGAAAGCCATTTTCCTGGTCTACAAGTTGATCTTGTTGCCACTTTCTCAAGCGTTTCTCATGAATGACAGATCTCATCTGTCCATAACAATAACCATAAATCGACAATAATATACAGGGTGAAAACACCCCACAAAAACCATCCCCAGATTCTCAGCTGATAAGTAGCCCTTATCGTGGGGGCAGAGAAGAATTTGCCCTGATTGAAAAACTGCTTGAACTTTGTAGTTGGCCTTGCTTTAAACACTTTCCCTGTGCTCTGATTATTTATTTGTTTCTCCGAGCTATTCCCAACATGGCTGGGCATGCTTTAGTTTTGAAGAGGAAAAGATTGTTGAGTTTGTATCATGTGTTTCCTTCCAAGAAGAAGGCAACAGACATGGAACTTTCCTCATTTTATCCTCACAAGAGTGAGGTAGGATGGGCTGAAGAACTTGAGTCTCCACAGTTCCAGTTTGACATCTTAAACACTACACTACATTAGACACTGTCATCATTAAAACTCAAAGGCTAAAATATCCTGCTACAGTATTAAAGTCAGAATTTAATAATAATGGAACATACAAGGCATAGCATTAAAGTCCTATTCTCTTTGAGGTCTTCTTTCTTAAAAAAAAACAACCCACAAAATTTACTTCCACTCTGTCTTGTTAGCTCAATCTATAATGGTAATTCAAGCAACATCTCAAAGTACGTTTTGGACCTACTTCCTTAGTAATGAGTCAATATAAATTCTAATACAAAGATGGGATTTAATTTAATTTACTTTCAGGAATTAACATGATAGATATTTATATCAAAACCCCTGCTAGTTTTATTCATACATTTCTGGATTTATTTAATTTTTTAAAGCCACTAGATGAGACGTGCTACTTTTTTCTTCTTACATCTCTAAACCTGAAGACTTTGAGAAATTCAGTACACATAATCCTTAACTTACAATAGTTCATTGTAAATTCAATAGTAATTGTAATAGTTCAGTGACCATTTGAAGTTACAATGGCACTAACAAAAAGTGACTTATGACTGTTTTCCACACTACCATTGCAGCATCCCCCATGGTCATGTGATCAAAATCTGGACACTTGTAAAACAAGGCAAAATTCACTTAACAAATGTCTTGCTTAGCAACAGAAATTTTGGGCTCAATTGTGGTTGTAAGTCAAGGACCCCCTGAATAGCATATCCTCTGGCTTAATGACGATGCAAAAAGTGTTTCTGTGAAAAGAGGATGTTTGAACTGAAAATGCCCATAGCTTGCACATATACAGTACTTGTCTAAAGATGTTCAACTATCTTTGTAATTGTCTTTTTTTTTTAACTATTGTTCAACAGAGAACATCTGTCTTATTTCATGCCTTCAAAAACCAGAATAAAGATTTTCTTTAGATAAATCACAAAGATTTATCTATTCTTCAGACATTAAAAAAAATTCTTCTCACTTGGGAAAAGCAGAGGGAGAAACTGAAGCTATCAGTGGCATCTAGTGGTAATTCAGCTAAGTGTAGCTTTCATTAAAACATCCTTTGTTAACTCCCAATGTGAAAACTAGTATAATAATAGTTATATAATCTAGTGTTTATCATTATCTGTTAATGAACTTTGCCTCTAATTTTTCTTTCAAGGTGGCAAATATGACCATGGTAAATTAGGATGAGACTGACTGAGACCAACTCATCTGGTGACAAAGCAGTTAAATGGCCAAGCTCTCAGCCAGAGCTTGCCTATTCCGTTTGACTTTCAGTACACTATTCTGTATTCACCACTTTTATTTTATTTAAAACTTTTCAGCTTAAATTTCTCATATCAGTGTCTCTGTCTTTAAAAAAAAAAAGCTTAGCCATCATTAAGATCTAGGGGATAAAAACATGTCAGAATCAAACAATGGTATACTGTAATAAAGTTTATTACAATTAAATATGGTTATGGTTTTTGATCCCTGATGTGAGGTTTGTTGCTTTGAACTTAGAATATTTCTTTACTACTTTGGGTCTTCTCAAGACTGATGATATTTGCTTTAGTGGATTCCACATTTGAGTGTCATCCTGTCTATTTGTTCCCCAAGGGAAACATGACAGAGTAATTGGGATACCTACATGTATATGATGGCCAATGAATTGATCATATTTTGATACCTATTAAGTATTAGTCCATCATGTAGAACATTGACATGACTACCATTCCTTACAGAGTGAGAAGTGGGATCATTGGCCTCAGAAGGTTGATAGTATGAATAATCACACCCTTGCAGGAAACAATATTTGTTACTTCTCCAAATGGCTTTGGGATAACAAATATTGTTTCCGGCAAGGATGTGATATTCATACTATCTACCTTCTGAGGGCAGCATTAAGGCTGACACTTCATGAAAAACTATCTCTCCTTGGCTGACATATGCTTGGCAGCAACTTATAGACCTCCCCATGAGGCCAACTAAGCCATATCTTAAAATTTGTCAGTTGCACAGAATATATGGTCTTGCTTAATAGTGTATGTGCCTTGTAATTTGTGGGTTATGACCCAAAGGAGATGAGTCATCCACTGGAGACCAGAAGGCTAACTTTGGTTTCAAGAATGGTATGAGAAATATCATTTCTGAGGCTTTTTAGCAAGTTGTGTTTCTGAATCTCCTACACAGTATTCTCAGGCTACCTAATTTATAAAATACCAATATGAGAGCCTTCTATAACCTGGCCACCTTGCTTTTTGCCATGCAAGATAGAAATTAAAGAAGATGATATCCACAGACCTGGAAGGCATCTGGTCAAGGAAGGCTGTATAAATTGAATTAAATATCCTTTCTCTATCTTGTATTAAAAGGGGGCACAATGGCTCAGCAGTTAAGAAGTCAACTGGAAAGCTGACAGCCCAGATTTGAGACCCAAGCACTGTGCGATGGGGTGAGCTGAGCTCACATTACTCACACTAACCCCTGCCAACCTAGCAACCAAGCATGCACATGTGAATAGATAAATAGGTACCGTTTTGGTGGAAAGGTTGCTGAATTTTGTACTTTCATGTTGGCCACATGATGATAGAAATATTTCTCAGACAATGCAGGTTCCCTCAGCTGAGAATGAGAGATGATCACTACCCCTTGAGTCGGTCATGACCGGACAGAGGAAATCTTGAACCCTACCTTGGTTTATCCCACTTAGTATGATGACCCAGGGTGGGATACAAAATAAACACAGTCACAAAAAACAGGTGAATCCCCTTTTATTCCTTCACTTTGCTTCCAAACTCCAAATATTCTTGACTGGAGACAAAAAAACTCCCACACAAGCAGCAGTTACCAGAAGGAGGAAAATGCAGTTTAAATTATAAAGAGTAAAAAACAACACAAACCAGGCAAGATATGGGCTGGAGGCAGAACACACACTGGGAAGGACAACAAACTCAGAGAGGAACCATATAGAGATATTTCCATGCTTTGTTTCCAGCACTCACCAGTACACATGTCCGTCCTCTTATCCAATTGTCACAGCTGCATCCCATGAAGAGGATCAAGGCCTTCTCCTCCCAAGTAGACCATGTCTCTCCCTTATCCTCTCCTCTCTGTGTGCCCTAGGATGGATAGGGGATGGGCCTGGGTCCTCCTCTGACTGCCCAGCTGGCCTCTGCCTTTCCCCAGCCTCCTCTACAACTTCCAGAGCCACACTTCCACTCCCTGTCAGCTGTTCTCCTCTCCCTCAGAGTCTGTCTTCACAAGGGGCATGACACATAGTTTTAAGTGTTTACATGCCCTGAATCACTGGCCAAGGTAATATCTGATTTCATCTCATAGCAGAAATTGTACAGGTAGTCCCTGAGTTTCGACCACAACTGAGCCCAAAATTTATGTTGCTAAGTGAGACATTTGTTCAGTGAATGTTGACATTTTACGATTTTGTGTGCCACAGTTGTTAAGTGAATCAACACTGTTGTTAGTAAAATGTTTGTTAATTGAATACAGCTTCCCCATTGACTTTGTCAGAAAGATACAAAAAGTGTTCACATGATCCCAGGACATTGCAACCATCATAAATATGAGTCAGTTGCCAAGTGTCCAGATTTTTATCACGTGATTATGGTGATGCTGCAATGGTTGTTAAGTGTGAAAAACAATCATAACTCACTTTTTTATTGCTAAGTGAAACTTTTGTTAAGTAAATTTATTGTCAGTCTTCCAGCAAACCTCCATTCCAGCCATAACTCCAAGACAGACATCTCTTAAAGGTTCATTTTGTTTTGGATAGTAACTGGCACAACTGTGGAATCCCAAATCTGAAAGTTCCGGGCTTCCTTACAAATAAGTAAAAACTACAAAATCCATCCCCTGCACCCATCATCACATCACATGGCCCAATCACCATCCTTCCCTAGTTAAGACTTCTCAGTTATGGGCAACACAACCTGACCTTGAATCAGATAAAGAATGTTATTATGTCTAACTAGATATACCCCAATATATTCCCCTCTCCCACTTTCCCAGGCTCAGATGTGGCAGCGTGGAAGCATCTGATCTCAATATGGCTTCCAAAGCTGACATTTATCCCATTTTATGACTTTTCTTCCCACAGTTGTTAAGTGAATCTGGATTTCCTATTGATTTTGCTTCTCAGATGGTAGCAAAAGCTGATCATATGGACCCTGGGACGCTACAACCATCATAAATATGAACCAGTTGCCAAGCACCTGAATTTTGACCATGTGACCATGGGGATGCTACAACACTCATCAGTGTGACACAAAGAGGAGGAACAAAGAGAAGTTATTTTGGGCAAGACCTCTGGGAAGTTCAAATTTTGCTGAACAAGCAAGAATGGAACAAACAAAGTAATAGAGTAGACTGAAATCCGAGGCTGATTCTCGCCAAAGAGGGTAGTGTTAGTGTTAGTATATTCTACCATTGATAAACAAAATGCATTATGTTGCTATTTTGTCTTTTTTATGGACGAAAAAGTCTGGAATGTATCACTTGGGTCATTCATAAAATGTATTGAATTAAAAACAATATGTTCAATAAAAGGGCCAGGAGGAGTTCAAATTTCTTGCCGAAGAGAACAAGACCTGGATGAGATATTCAAGAGGAGACTTTGTTCATGAGAAAATGTGATAGGGGGTGGGAGGAAATTATTTTTATGCCCATGAGGTCAGATCTGACATTCTGCCACAATGAGTTTTCTTCAATTAAATGACTGTACTTGAAAGCCCTACAGGAAAGAACACAAGAAAGAAAAAATCCAGCTTTTGAATCAGTACTCCAAAAAGCTCTGGCTTGGCAGACTGAATAGAAATCAGACATGTCAATAATCTTGACAGCTGGTGCAAGGTGACTGTCAGTGTGTCGTTGCCTTTGTTCAAGATAGATTGCATTGCCTCCAAGCACAACATTTTGGCTGTCCACGGATGTGAGTCGCCATAGTTGCTGACTAACAGGATGCAGAGAAATGCTATCCCCCTTCTTCCTCAGTTTGAGCCCATAGGTGCCCTTGGGCCTGGCATCTACCAGGTCTGTTAGCAGTGAGCTCATTTTTCCATTATAGCTGATGTGGGCTGTCTCTGAGGCTCTGAGAAGCTTGACTATCGATTGGTTTCCATTTAAATTTTCCCTGGAGTGCTTTTGTTTCAGGAAATCTCTGCCTTCCTCTACACAACATTATGTAACACTTTATTCTGCAAAGGAAGCCATTCAACAGGACCTTTAAAAAATAGCAGAAAGAGCTGCTGCATCCATTAATGTTCTTGAAGGGAAATATTTGGAAGTTAATCCTACATAGAATGTAAAGTCCAGGAGACACGCTGACAGCCCTTCCCTCTCAGTCCTGACCTTACCAGGCTGGGTGGGGTAAGGGTGAAAGCTTATACTGTATATCCTGAATTGATTGTCCTCAAAATGGTTCTCCTGCTGCAGCAGCTTTGATGAGGAGGCTAGGCGCATAATGTGCCTCTGGAGATAAATTGGGGAGTGTGGCCCTAAATGTACCTCTGTAAATTAAGGCATGGACAAAAAAGCAAACCCAGTCCTCTGAGGATTGTTTCTTGTGCAGCCAAAAAGATACTAACCCTGTGCAAAGGAGGGAACAGGAATTTGGCATGCTCAGAGATCATTTATTGGTTTGATGATAGTAGGGGTGGTGTTGGTGGGAATAGAAACAGGTTACTAAGACAGAAGGTATGATAGGTCAAAAAGAAACCTGGTTAGAGTAATCTTCCCTGTCAGATTCATCTCCTTCCATCATAGCAAAAGGCAACATGTTTACCAACACCAGTCTCTGAAGGTAAATATACATACACAAGCATGTAAATATTATGATTCATTACAGAAATCAAATAAGATAGCTGGAGGGATGCCCTCAGCCAACTATTCTCACACTGTAAAACATTGAAGCAAACATTTTTTTGAATAGAGTCCCTTGTTCAAACTTTCGTTTGCATTTGCAAGATCTTCCATCAGCAAGGAATCCTGAACACTGTCCAAGTATATTGTCTTCCCCGAAGGAGGTCCACTTCAATACAGAGCTACAGTACTCATAAATCCAGAAATTATGGTCAGCATTTGCTAAAAAAATAAAATACTTGCAAAATGTGCTTGTATTATTTAGCCAGTTTTCCTAGCAACAAAAATAGAAGTGGCTTGCCTTTGCTGACTTTTTTTGGGGGGAGGGAGGGAGGTGGGTTAGATTTTATTGCATTACTTCCCAGTCTTGTTTAAGATTGTCTTTCCCATCAAAGAACTAACCAGGTCCAACCTTACACAGCATTTTCAATATCAACCAGGGATAGAATTTCTTATCTCATACCTGCATTTTCTTTTCTTTGAATTCCCTTGGTATCATCTGAAGTCATATGGTACATAAACATTGTTTGTTTTTCACATGACCATTAGATGGTGCAATTGTATTTTAATCTTCTGATTGTACTAAATGGAATAGTTATTTACTTGGGCAATGGGACCAACCAGCTATAAAACTACAGCATGCATCCTTTTCCACAGTCTCCCAGCACAATTATTACATTTTAGAGAATGACATTAGTAAAAATGGATTTCAGCCATTGCATGTTCTCATCCTCCATCCAGGCTTATTATTTTCCATCCAAAAGTGTACAGTATATATACTATCATTAAGAGACTTACAATCATAAAAGCAAATGATGTAAAGCTCCTGTCACACAGGACCAACGGATGCAAAGAGGATGTAAAACGGAGAGAAACACTTGCCAATCGTTGGTTAACGCGATGCTTCCGTTACAGGGGATGGTGTGTGGAGGAAGCTCTCAGAGAGCTGGCTCAGTCCTGTGATGTTGAGAGCCCCTTCCTCCAGGGGACATGGGGTGTTCAGTCAAGACTGGATGCGACAGATGTTCTGAGCAGGCTTGGCTGGTGGGGTGGATGGAAGAGAGGGAGGTAATGTGGGGATGTCTGGTCTGATGGTGAGCGAGGTGGGCGTGGGTGGCATTATGTGGTGTGGGTGGGCATCTTGATTTGGCGTGGTGGCATTCTGTGGTGTGGGTAGGCATCGGTGGATAAGGGTGGGCATGTGGGTGGCTGGCATCAGTGGGCATCAGTGGCATCGAGTGCAATCGTGGCAATGGCTTTGGTGGCCGGTTTCGAGTTACCTGTTGGCTGGATGGAAGGGCTGCTGTGCTGCTGGAGCTCCTGGAAGCCATAGCCTGGTAGGTGGGGCCGTGGTGGAAAGGCATTGGAAGGGCAGTGACGATTCATCCTGGAGGTGGATGGAGTCAGGCCTGGATGGGGGGACAGTTTCAGCTTGGTCTGGGATGGTTGTGAAAGAAGAATGTGCGTGATGCCTGGTCATTCCACCACCTGGTACTGGGTGGTTCGGACATTTTCAATGAGGGTCTGGTTGATGTAGGTGAGGACAGGTGCTTGGCGTGTGGAGATGGACAATCGGTATGTAACAGCTGAGCGAGGAGATCGTACGCATGCTTCTTATGGTGTCCGCTGATTCAGCACGGTACAAGTGTGGCTCTGTCCTCCTGTCTGTCTCTCCTGTCCTTTCTGTGGTAGGTGGAGCTGGGGGTGGGAATGCGGTTGGCGCGTGTGGTATCCATGCTTAAAAGGGGTCTCCAAACACTTTGCGCCAAGGGTAGTACAAGACTGTCAGGGGGGTCTCACGTATGGCACAGCCCGGAGATACCTGCCTGACCGGAGCTGACTCTTGCCAGAAGAGGAACTGGCTCTCTGCGGGCTGCACTGAAGAGAGTGTGTCCAGAAGGGGACTGCTCTCGTGGCGGATGCTCATGCTCCACAGAGCTGAACTCCTCTGGCCATCAAGCGATAGGTCTCTCGGATCGTCTTCAGCTTGACCATGGCCATGGCTCAGATTTCTTGAGGTGCATGCTTTCCATGTACCAGGGTGTGCATGGATGTCCACCAGCCGAGGGGAAGGACCCGAAGTGTAGCATGGCTGCCGCCTTCCTCATCGTCCAAGCAGCCTCGCTTCCTTTTGGTGTCTGATAGAGCCTGTGGTTCCCTCTCCGCCATAAGATATCCCCCCGTTCTCCTCAGCCCATTCCAGGCACCTTCACTACATTTCTTTTCGGATGTGAGTATTGCCTCTCTCCCGCGTTCACGGACCGTATGCCTTTCTCTCCCTCTGGCAGTGGCCATTGGGCACCTACAAGGGCTTCGAGGTTCTAGGGGCTGCTTCCATCGACACCACCGACAGCACAGCGCAGCAACAAAACAGTAGCAGTCAAAAGCAGACCAGCAAGACCAGAGCCGAACAGGAATCAAACCAGCAGAGAAGACAAGCAGCACAAGCCCAGCAGCCAGACACACGAGCAAGTCACCAGCAGTCACCAGACAGCAGCAAGGTAAGAGCCAGCAGAACCAGCAACAGGAGATCAGCAAGTAGCACCAGCAAGAAGCACCAGCACGCAGAGCAGCACCCAGAAGAGTAAGCGCCAGCAGAAGCCCAGCACCAGGAGCAGCCACCAGCAGCTCCACACCAGAAGGGTCAGCTCGAGCAGCAGAAGCTCAGCAGAAGCAGAGTCGAGGGCGAGGGGTTGGGATGTGCCTGTCGCTTCTTGCCAGGGACTGGCAGAGATGGCAGAGGCTTCCTCCTTCTTCCATTGTTAGTTGGCTGGACGCGTGTCTGGCTAGCAGTCTTTTCCTCTGATGGTGCCTGCTTGCGAAGCTGTCTTCTTTTATGATTCCGGGGCTGATATACTAGCAATGCATCTCACCGCATGGCGCAGTGAATGCTTATGCAGTCCGGCTGGACATTCCGCTAGGCATGCCGCTTGGCGTCCGTGATACTTCCGGCTTATAATCCGCTAGGCATGTCGCTCTGCAATCCGTTTCCTTCTGCTAGCGCGTCACTTCGCTGTGCTCGGCCCCAGAGCCCTGCGGATGTGCCATCTGCTTACATCCACTTCCATATCCGACTTAGCCTTGACCGCTGGAGCTCCCGCTTTCTGAACCAGTCCTGGCTAATCTCCCCCGCTTCCAGCTTCACTTTCTGTTTTGTTCCGCGTCTGCTTATTGCAAAATTGGGGCACTTTTGAGAGCGGATTATACGATGGAGTGGAACATTTTTTTCCGTCTCACCCTGTGTCCTTTTAGACATAACGTTTTGCTCACTACGGCCTCTATATGTGACAGGGCCTTACATAACAGAATGGATTGATTCAGATTATTAGAAGATTCAGTGAAGATTTAATAAGAAAGGTCTCCAACCGATAGTGGCTCCAAATCAGGATACCAACAGTACAGGCTTAAGCCACAGAGATGGCTCCAAGCGATTGTGTATAACACAAGTGACGCGTCAATGAGCAAGAATCTATAAATGATCCACGTCATCAACGTAATTGCTCCATCCCAAGGCCATATATATAGCCTAATTGACAAAAAATCAGATAGGGACTATTTTTCTATTCTCTTGCTGTAATCTTTATCAAATACAGAATGCTGGAGAATGGGCAATAGTTGTTTAACTGGATGGATGAGTGCCAGCTCACATGCAACGAGTTTATTATCAAACTTTTATCCACTTGAAACCCAGAGGATGGACATGAACCAGTACGTTAATGACAAATTCTTCCTGTTTTGGTGATGATGGGCATGTTCAACAAAGCAACCCAGCCAGATAATAAGTAAGAGGTACT
>BHFT01031312.1:10245-22846 GCA_004320025.1 Laticauda laticaudata | reverse complement strand
GTCGAAAATTTCAAGTCTGGCGGCATAAGGTATTCTGCTACAAGCTTGATTTAGTAATAACATGGGAGGACAAACGCTCTGAGATGAAGGAGTTCCTACAAAAATTCTAGCCAGTTTTTTTTTTAAATCTGGAGTCCTTGATGCTCTCTGAGCTCATGGATTGCTTGCAGACATTTCATTACCCAATGAGATAATGTCATCAGTGAAGCCAACAACCAGATTTGGAGAACTCCAAGGACTCCACAGTTCAAACCTGAGCTACACGTACAGTTCAGGTAGTCCTGGAGTTACCACTGCACAACATTGATGTTGCTAAGTGAAACATTTGTTAAGTGAGTTTCCTGAGCCCCCATTTTACGGCCTTTCTTACCAGTGTTGTTCAGTGAATCACTGCAGTTAAGTTAGTCAGTGAATCTGGCTTCCTCACTGACTTTGCTTGTCAGAAGGTCGCAAAAGCTGACCCCAGGACATTGTAACCGTTGTAAATATGAACCAGTAGCCAAGCAACTGAATTTTGATCACGTGACCAATGCGATGCAGCAACGGTCCTTCAGTGTAAAAAAAAGGTCATAAGTCACTTTTTTTGGCACCGTTGTAACTTTGAATGGTCACAAAATGAAGTGTTGTAAGTCAAGGACTACCTGTGTCCTCTTCAATGGGCACTTTTTCATATGCCCAGCAGGTGGCACTCAAGACTTTTGTAGCCTCTGTTATATGAAATTCAGACAAGGCTAGGAGAATATCCACAATTCTTGATCCCTACCAATTATAATTGACAGTTATCTACTACACCTGTGTGACTCTTAGTCTTTTTAAATAGGGACAACATTATTTCTTGTTGCATACTTATCATGCTACCCCAGTCCGAAAGGATTGAAAATGCTGTACAACAAGCATCAACTCAGGGAATATGAATGCAAAGAACATCACAACTAAGTCTCATCAGAAAGAAAAGATAAAATAACTAAACAGTTTATCAACAATTTCTCGCTATTCATACTTCCTTAGAAACAGCCACTGTGCTTCCCCAAAAGTAAGACCCTATCTTATATTTTTTTGCCATCAAAAAAAGCATCAGGTCTTATTTTCAGGGGATGTCATCCACTGAATAACCTCACTTGCGCACATCACCTCCAGCTTCCTTTTCACTGTCAGAGGCCTTCAGGAACTTTTTCTGAGGCTGGCAAGGCTTTCCTGAAGGCCTCTGCAGCTGAAAACAGAGCTCTGGATCGATCCAGAGCTTTATTATCAGCTCCAAAGGCCTTCAGGAAAGCCATGCAAGCCTTGCTGGCTGCAGAAGAAATGGGCCAGCAAGGCAGGTATCAGGGTGTGCGAGGCCTGGCTACAACTGTCCAAAGGTAAGGAGTAGGGCAGCNGGGCCAGCAAGGCAGGTATCAGGGTGTGCGAGGCCTGGCTACAACTGTCCAAAGGTAAGGAGTAGGGCAGCTCCACCCCCCACATCCCCACCCTAGCTTAATTTTTACCTGTTCACCTTAGACTGGGTGGGATCTTAATTAGAGCTTATTTAGGAGGTAGGGCTTATACTGGGCACATGTGTAAAAATTAAGCTAGGACTTACTTTCAGGGTAGGTCATATTTTCAGGAAAACAGGATAAACAGCTTCTAGCAATTCATACTTCCTGAGAAAGATTACACGGAGAGTCCTTTTGCAAATGTTCATTTTATGACCGTTCGACTTTCCCGCGGAACTGAAAAAAGTAACTTATCATTTGTTTTTGGCAGCATCTCCATGATCACAGGATCAAAAACTCAGCTGTTTGGCAAGCTGACTTAAATTTATGACAGTTCCAGTGTCCTGAGGTGTGAGACATTTGTGAAATGAGCTTTGCCCCCACTTTATGACCATTCCTGCTGCAGTTGTTAAGTGAATCACTGCAGTTGTTCCGTGAGTAACTGAACAATTGTTGGTGAACTTTTTGTTGATGAACAATTGATGAACAATTGTTGATGAATTGTTGATGAACAGTTAAGTGAATCCGGCTTTCCTACTGACTTTGCTTGTCAGAAGGTCGCAAAAGGGAATCACATGACCTTGGGCCACAGCAACTGGTCATAAGTATGAACCGGTTGCCATGCGTCTGATATTTTGATCACATGACCGTGGGGATGCTACAAAGTGTGCAAAACGGTGCTAAGCCACTGTTTTCCAGTGTTGTTGTAACTTTGAAGGGCCATAAAATGAACTGTTACAAGTTGAGGACTCCCTCTATCTAATTTCCTAATTTTTAAGCAATTTAATGACAGAAAATCTCTTGAAAGTCAGCTAATGCCATCTCTCTCTCTCTCTCTCTCTCTCTCTCTTTCTCTCCTCCTCCTAAGATGTATTAGTGTAAATTTAGAAGACAAAAAAACCACGTAGTATGGTTTCCATGACAATCCATTCCATAGTTACAAGCAACCAGCCGCTCTTATTTAATGCAAACAACTATAAATCACCTAGGGCTACCTTAGATGTGGAGAGATCTAGCATTGCTGATACGATGAACCACTAACTCATGGGGTCAGCACCTTTTAAAGGCCAAGACAGGTAAGACAGACAGCAGACAGATCTCATACCAGGCACTTCTCCGATACATGCAACAGCATCAGCCGTGTAAAATCTGCTTTATTCTTTGTTTAAAAACATACAGAGGAGGTCAGGCTTGTGAAATCGTCCAGAATAAGAAGCACAAACACAAGTGTTCAGTTCCATCTTTATTGCACGGTTACCATGAGAGAACCTCGCAAGTCCGAAAAAAGCATCTCTCTCCCTACAGATCTCCTCGACTTACAACCACAGTCATGCCCAACGTTTCTGTGGCTAAGCGAGATATTTGTGAAGTGAGTTTTTTTTTATCCCATTTTTGCATTTCTGGCCACGGTTGTTAACATGGTGAGTTCTCGTCCCGCCGGTTGTTAACATGGTGAGTTCTCGTCCCGCCTTAGGCATGGAAGCTGGCTGAGGGATTCTGGGCCAATCACCAGGAGATGCTGAGTTCTAGTCCCGCCTTAGGCATGGAAGCTGGCTGAGGGATTCTGGGCCAATCACCAGGAGATGGTGAGTTCTAGTCCCGCCTTAGGCATGAAAGCTGGCTGAGGGATTGTGGGCCAATCACCAGGAGATGCTGAGTTCTAGTCCCGCCTTAGGCATGAAAGCTGGCTGAGGGATTCTGGGCCAATCACCAGGAGATGCTGAGTTCTAGTCCCGCGTTAGGCATGAAAGTTGGCTGGGTGACTTTGGGCCAATCACTCTCTCTCCCAGCCCAAATCACCTCACAGGCTGTTATTGCGAGGGAAATTGTGGGATGTGTTAGTTATCTTCATCATTTTGTGTTGTTTATAAAAGTCATCAAGATGGGATACAAATAAACAAATACTATATATATTTTTTCCACCCTATTTCTGTTTCATTCATAAGATTTCCTTACTAATAATTTTTGGTGCTGCCCCCCAGACAAACTCCTGAAAATGCAATTGAATGCAGCTTTTCTTTTTCCATTAAGGAAAAAAGCTTTTTGAGCAAATCAAGTGGGGAAAAAAACTATGAAAACAAGCAGAAACCTGTTGAAAGCAGACAAATTCTCAATGCCATCTGACAATTGTGACAATTAGATTGTATTAATAATTCATAGCTGCTGCTTATGAATAAGAACTGACAAACCCATCCCTTTACTTCTAACAATATTTATCTTTTAAAGTAAATGCTTGTTCCATTTTCACATGAGTGTGTCATTATTTATCCTCTAAAGTAAATGTTATTTCACTTGAGTTTGTGATTCAGCCCCCCTTCCCCCATTTAAAATCTGGACGTAATTGCATGAATTTCTTGGCATTTCCCCAATATACATTAGTCAACAATTTTCTTATCAACTACAAATATCATTGTCTAAGGCAAGAATCAGTCAGATTTTATTCCAGGATTCAATGGTGGCTTACCGGCAGTCCTTGGGATGACTCGGGGCATGGCACAAAGGCAACACAGTCAGATAAACAATAAGAGTTCCTTTATTATCTCCAACTTTGCCCCCAGTGTCCAGGTTACCTTGTGGCTGGAGAAAAACTCTCCCAGGAACAGCCTTTGACTGTAGAAAATTCAGTCCAAAACAAGGTACACACAAACTGTCACTTAAAGTCCAAACAAACCAAACTGACAAATTAGTTTGGCAGGGCAGGAGCAGGAATTTCAAACTTGAAAGCATGACAAAACTCCCATAGTTGGGAGGACACCAAGAACACAGATAAGCCACGAAGATACAAGATAAAGTCACATTTGCTCCCAATAGCTTGCAGCACGCAGCTTGCCTTTTTTATACACTGTGTTCTCAGCTGCAGCAAATGAAGGGAATCAGGGCCCTTTCCTTCCCAGTAAGCCACGCAACCCAAGTTGCTCTCTTCTCTGTTCCTCCCTGTGGGCCCTAGGATGAAGAGGGGGTGGGCCTGGGTCTTCCCCAGTTTCTTCCACAGTCAATGGGGCCACACTCCCACTCTCTGTCAGCTGTTCGGCTTCCTCCTCTGAGATAGATTCTGACAGGGGCATGACACCTCAACTTACAACCATGTGTTCCATTGACCATTCCAACTTACAACGACATTAAAAAAAAACAACTTATGACCATTTTCTACACTTATGACCATTGCAGCATCCCCCGTGGTCTCATGAGCAAAATTGGAATGCTTGACAACTAACTCACATTTATGACAGTTGCAGAGTCCTGTGGATCAACCTTTTTGAGACTTTCTGACAAGCAAAAGTCAATGAGGGAAGCCAGGTTCACTTAACAACCATGTCACTAACTTAGCAACTGCAGTGATTCACTTCATAAACTGTGCCACGAAAGGTTGTAAAATGGGCTCAGCAACAGAAATTTTGGGCTTGGTTATGGTCGTAAGTCAAGAACTACTGATATTCAGAGACTTCATACCAAAATGCAACTTGGCAAGTTTAGAAACTTTATTGCAGGTTAGATAAAGTCTTCAACAGAACAGAGGATTGTCCTTGGTTTTCTTTTTCAATATATATTTTACTTAGAATTTTGATTATGATAGTAAAATCAAATAGAAACTCAAAAAAGAAAAGAGAACAGGAAGGAGAAACAACAAGTGCAAGGAAAAAGAAAAGAAAAATAGAATAAAGAATAAAGAATAAAGAATAAGGCAATGTATTTTAAAGCCACACTTTAATGGATGGAGAGGATGTATAAAATGAAGAAGCAACATCCAACTTTCATCACAAGAAATATAATCAAATTTGGTGGCCTGTCACTCTCTCTAAGTTTACAAAGACCTGCCTTTTTAACTCATATCCCTTTTCTTACTTTATCGTGATTTAAGAAACTGGACATTAGAGGGTACTAAAAATTTTAGGTAGAAGAAATGACTACAACCCTATAAAATATGGCAAAACTTAGTAGCAAAATATAAAGGAGACTTTTGAATAATAGAATCAAAGAATAGAAGACACACTATCAACAATGTCATTTTTGACATCCGCTTCCATGGACAGATTGTGTTCAAAACGTGTTAATGAAAAAACGACTGGTGTAGAACAATTTAATCTGGGAAGGCAGAAGTGGTATTGAAAGTGGATTTACAACTGACAGGTCAAGAGAACTTCTTAGGAAAGGACATTTCACTGGATTTACAAAAGAAACTAATTGAGGTTTTAAAATTTAAAAGGGAAAGGGAAATGACAAACAACAGAGTGATCTGGATATATATTTTTTCCTATTGTATTTACAAAAGAGGCTTGTTAAAACCTTGAAGAACTCTGTGTAATGGTTCAAAAAAGAAATGAAGGGAATCCTATAACAATATTTGAAGGAACTAAAGATTAGGATAATGAGAAGTAACAGAAAAGAGTTTAAAGTTGGCGTAGTTGACCAAAGTTAAAATAAGATACATGGTTACTCCTGGGAACCTTTTCTGGATTTCTCTGATGATATCAGGACTGAAAGAAATTATATATCACAACAGAACCTTTCTAAGTTTTTTACCTCCATCTTTCTGAGTTGACACCTTGATGGGAGAATGCTGAATATATATTTGCAAACCATTCTCAGCCCTTAGAATAAGGATCTCAGTCATGCTGGCTAAGGAATTCTGGGAGTTGAAGTCCACAAGTCTTAAAGTTGCATAAGTTTGCAATCCACAAGTTTGGAGGCCGTTGCTTTTAAGAAATGTCTCTCAGCCAACATCACTAATATTGAGCCATTATGGGAACTGTAGTTCAAGAACCTATGGAAGCCTACTATCTAAGGGTCAGACTACACATTACACTATTTATGTACAGGCAACTTAACTTTTTTATTTACACTACAGTAAACGTTCAAAGCGCTGATCCAAACTCGTATTGCAACGCTATACAAATTCATGATATATGTACAAAAAAAGTGGAGTGTGAGTCAGATTGTCACAACGCACTGTTTGCTATTTCCCCTCCTCCCTCCATGCCCCCAATTTTGCATGCTCATATTTTGGGCATGCTTGTAAGGCATGGATTTTAATAAATTATAGTAAAATACATCAGAGCTTAGACAGTTGGAGGAATTCAGCCTATCTGGATCAAGCACAATCTTGCTTATTTCTATACAGGAATAGTTCCCCAAAGCGCTAGCCATTCAAGTGATAAATTGTTTTCTCTTACACGTATCTCAGGAGTTTATATATATATAAAACACAATACAGAAACCTGATGATGGCAGATGAGATTCTGCTGAAACGTTGCTACAACTTTAAAAGCACAACTATAATGATGTGAGAAAATACCCAAAGCTGATTTCCACATATATATACATGTAGCGGGAATATTTATATATATAAATATAAAGCAGGAATACACACACACACACACACATATAGCGGGAAAATTGGCCTTCTTAATTTAAGCCATTAAATGTAGAGATACTAAGCTCCATTTAGGAAATGCATTTTTTACTTTAAAATGATATCCCAGGACAGCTCACCATTGTAACTTTGAACAGTCACTAAATGAACTGTTGTGAGTCCAAGGCTATTGTCCTTTTTGCAAATTCTTGTTTTCCAGCTTGTATGAAATTCAGTCAATTGTTATCATAGTCACCAAACTATGATACCAAACACACAGTGGTGGAATTCAAAATATTTTGCTACCAGTTCTGTGGGTGCGTGCTTCACCCTGCCACACCTATCAGCTGAGCTACAAACAAAGGAAATATAGAACAGGAAATGGCAGGGCCAACTGTTGACTGATGCAACCAGATTGCTAGAACCGGTGTGAACCGGGAGCATACCACCACAGCGAAACACAAAATATCACTTTGCAGACAGTATGAACAAAAGGCTGTGTTGATTTATTACCAGCAATGTATGCCCAGGAATAAATGCATTGAGCTTAATTAGAACTTCAATTGGTGAGGATTGTAGCCTTAAACAGCCTGGTGATGTTTATTAAGGATTAATCCTTTAAAGCGTGCAAGAGAACTCATTTTCCCATTCGTGATTTTCCAGACTTAATATTTTGTGCTGTCTTCAGAATTTTCTCAATAGTGAAATCCATCAATCAATTACAGAAGACAACTTTAAAAAATTTGCTTGTCAGAAGGTCACAAAAGGGGGTCACATGGTCCCAGCAGGCTGCAACCATCATAAATATGAGTCAGTTGAAGTGTCCGAATTTTGATCACGTGACCATGACAATGCTGCAATGGTTGTAAGTATGAAAAACCATCTTAAGTCACTTTTTTCAGTGCTGTCGTAACTTTGAACAGTCACTAAATGAACTGTTGTAAGACGAGGACTACCTGTACTTTTGCTTAGATTCTTATCTGGTTTGGCTTTTTTTTAATAAAATGAATAATCTGAAACTTTGTACAGATTAACAGAGTTGGAAGGGACCTTGTAGGTCATCTAGTCCAAACCCCTACCCAAGCAGGAGACCTAACACACCATTTCTGACAGATGGCAGTCCAGTCTTCTCTTGAAAGCCTCCAGTGATTAACCTCCCACAACTTCCGAAGATAAGCTGTTCTATTGGTTGATTGTTCTCACTGTCAGAGAATTTCTCCTTATTTCCAGGTTGAATCTCTCCTTGACCAGTTTCCATCCATTATTCTTTCTCTGGCCTTCGGGTGCTTTGGAGAATAGTTTGACCCCTTCCTCCTCTCTGTGGCAGCCCCTCAAATATTGCAAAACCGCTATCACGTCTCCCCTGGTCCTTCTCTTCCCCAGACTAGCCATGCCCAGTTCCTGTAACCGCTCATTGTATATTTTAGCCTCCAGTCCCCTAATCATCTTGGTTGCTCTTCTCTTCTCTCTCTTTGTGATAAACATGTTAGTTTATTTAAAATAACAAAAAAAAATTGAATCAGCTACTTATAATCCTTAGCTTACTCTTCCTAACTAGAAGACTCCCTCTCTCAACTAATGATAGCCGTGATTGATGAGCTTCACATCCATTACCAATATTGACAGCTGGAAACCCTGCATTGTCTCACCTCCAGCTTGGCATCTCTAAGAGGTGACAAAGCATTACTTTAATTGCATATTAGCGAGGTATTTAAAAGGAAAAAAAAAAGCAATGGCATGACCTGTCAATCCAGTGGCTCAAAGTTGTCATTGAATCAACTCATTATAATTATTAAGTAGGTGCAGAAGAGTCTTAGCTGCTCAGATGTTTGTGTAAAAGTCGATTGCTGTGGTGAGCTGACTTGTAAATCCTTGCTGTTAGCCATGGGGGTGAGATTGCAAACCGTTTAATTTGTAACAGGGGCAAACATCTTTCACTCCAGTTTAGGATGAGGGTGAAGGTTTGTTCTCCAAGCTTTTACCAGGCTACGTAACCTCATCAGCAGAATTTAAGGGATGTCAGTGTTTTTCTGTTTATAAGGGCTTCAGGTCTGTAGAGGTTCTCAGACATCCAAGTCATGGTTGTTCCAAAGTGCATTTATGGGAGGCAACTGGAATTTCTTGGGTTTTTTTTTTCTTTTGAAGATGTTTCACTTCTCATCCAAGAAGCTTCTTCAACTCTGACAGGATAGTGGGGGATGGAAGGACTGATATTCCTTGCAGACAGCTGGTCATTTTAGCATCCTTTTTAGAGAGTCGTTGATTTTCTTTATATGCAGATTTTGTTAAAGTATAATTTTTATTCCACATTTTTCCCCCAATCTTCTAACTCAATATTGTTTTCAAAATTTTTGGCCCAAGCTCAACCAATACAAGATGTTTTACCATTGGCATTTAGCTCCAACTAGACTTGCAAAGATGTATTCCAATCTAAACCCTAACTGTTGAAAATGCAAACAAGCACAAGGTACCCTTTGCCAAGTCTGGTGGCTATGCCTGGAAATTAAAAGATACTGGATCAAAATACAAAAATGGCTAAATGAAATCACCCACTGTCAAATAGAGCTGAAGCCTGAATTGTTTCTCCTGGGGATCATTAAGGGTAAATACCCCAAAAAGATTAGATATTTGACGATACATATTTTTACGGCAGCAAAAATTGTACTAGCACAAGCTTGGAAATTGTCTAATGTACCATCAGATTGTTTCATAATCTGTAAAATTTTCACCATAGAACTGAATAACAAGGAAAACTCGGAATATTATGCAACTTGGAACAATTGGTATCAATGGATAGACAGTAAAAATATGAAAGGTATAGGTTAAAAATGAGATGATTTTTTTTTTGTATATGATTAATGAGAACCTGTTGAAATGGATGAGTATTTGGAATGTATGAATATAGTCAAGAATTTTGTGGTGTGAAAAAAATGACAGTGACATTTTTCTTTTTATACGCATGTTAATATTTTAATTTAGTATTTTAATATTTTAATTTCAATAAAGGTTTTTTTTAAAATTAAAAAAATAGAGAGTCGTTGAGGCCATTTGGAGGTTTATCTGTATCCACAAGTATATCTTCCTGCCCCTGTCCATTTATCATCTGCCTATTTTCTATTAAGTTTCTACAGATAATCCTCTACTTATAACCATTCATTTAATGACCATTCAAAGTTAAAACAGTCCTGAAAAAAGTGACTTGTGACTGTTTGTGATGACCCAGGGCATAGCACAAAAGCAACACACTCACAAAAGTAGGTAAAATCCCTTTAATTCCTCCAACTTGGCCCCAATGTCCAGTTATCATCGCCCGGAGACAAAACTCTCCCAAGAACAGTTTTTAAAGGGAAGAAATTCAGTCCAAAACCAAAGTAAATATAGATTATAAGTAAAAACCAACACAAACCACATTGCAGCAATTAATGAGACAGGGCAGGATAAGGAATTGCAGGCTTCAAAAGACAACGAAACACACACTGTTGGGAGGACCCAGAATCCAGATAAGACATGACAAACAAAGATAATGCATGCTTTGCTTCCAGCAAGGTGCTGTGTGCAAATGCCCTTTTAAAATCCTTTTTCCCAGCTGCAGCTAATGAAGGGAATCAGGGCCCTTTTCTCCCCCATAACCCACGTAACTCACGTTGCTCCCTTCTCTGTTCTTCCCTGCATGCCCTAGGATGAAGAGAGGGTGGGCCTCGGTCTTCCTATGAATGCCCAGCCGGACTGTGCCCTTCCCCAGTTTTCTCCACAGCCACTGGAGCCACACTCTCATTCCCTGTCAGCTGCTTGATCTCCCCCTTGGAATCAGATTCCAACAGGGGCATGACACTGTTTTTCACACTTATGACCATTGCGGCATCCCCATGGTCAAACAGTCAAAATTCAGATGCTTGACAACTGGTTCACATTTATGATGGTTGTACTGTCCTACACCATTTCTGACAGATGGCAGTCCAGTCTCTTCTTGAAAGCCTCCAGGGATGAAACTCCCACAACTTCTGAAAGCAACTTCTGTTCCATTGGTGTGATGTGACACCTATTTTTCCCAAAATCCAGTGACAGGATAGCCAATAATGACCCATCCGGAATCATATCTTCTTCCATAGCTGAAAGGACATGAGGATTTCCTTGGTTCTACTCAATGTTTTAACCTCTGCTAACATAGCTACTGTGTTGTTCATTAGTTGTAAATAACTGTTTATGAGCCACTGGGGCAATACTGACAAATGAAATTTGGCTGAATCCAACTTATGCTATAGTTTAGCACTCTATATGGCCGATCATATTGCTGTTGTCACCCTGTTCTACCACCAGAAGTCAAGACGTAAAGCAAAAATTTATTTCTGTTCTTACCTAAAACCTATTTTTTTTTCCTTTACGGAGTAATTATTTTGTTTTGCCACAAGATGGCAGCTACTCTATGCCTATATCACCAGGAGTTAGAAATTATTCAAGTTGATTCAACTAATAGAATTTGTAAGTGTGTAAATAAATGGGGAGATGGGGGATTGCCGGACAGGACATCTGAAGCCCTCTGGAACAATAGAGAAGTTAAGACAGCAACAAAATATGGGTTGAGGGACACATGTTGACATGAACTATTTTTTAGATTTCAAAGAAAGAAGAACATCAGGAGGCCCTGGGCATCAATGGAACCTAGGCCATATGAGCTTCTCCCTTTAGAGGGCGATCAATAGTCGCCTGAGCAAACCATACCTTCGAGTAGACCATTGTTGAAGACACATGGATGCCATCGATCAAAGAAACTCAAGAGACATTCTGAGAAAGAAATGAATCCCCTGTTAAGGACAACCAATGGATAACTTTATACTCCCAAGTAGATTTATACTCCCAAGATGCATCAGAGAGGTTAGCAAGACCATTAAAACTCAGGAGACAACTATCATTTTCCTTTTGATCCATCCAGAAAATCAATCAGAATAGAGCTGGAAGGGACCTTGTCGGTCTTCTAGTCCAGCCCCTTGCTCAAGCATCCTGTACCATTTCAGATGATTGTCTAGTCTCTTCTTAAAAGTCTCCAGTGATGAAGCACCCACAACTTCTGAAGGCAAGCTGTTCCACTAGTTATTTGTCCTCACTGTTAGGAAGTTTCTCCTTAATCCAAGAAGCTTCTTCCATTCTGACTGGATGGTGGGGAATGGAAGGGTTTATATTCCTTGCAGACAGCTGGTCATTTGCATTCTTTCTAGAGAGTCATTGAGGCTACTTGGAGGTTTCTCTGTGTCCTCAGGGTCATCACACCCATTTGCACTACTCAGGTGACCCTGAGGACACAGACAAACTGCCAGGTGGCCACAACAACTCTCTACAAGGATGCAAATGACCAGCTCTCTGCAAGGAGTATAAATCCTTCCATTCCCCTCCATCCAATCAGAGCGGAAGAAGCTTCTTGGATGAGATGTGAAACATCTTCAAAGAAAAACAAGAAAATCCAATTGCTCTTTAAAAAGCACCTTTGGGACAACCATAACCTGAATTACTGAGACTCTCCATATACAGTTTAACAATAAGATGATAATTTTGCTGTTTTCAGAAACAGCCTTAATGTATAGCAGTTTATTTAATCTACCATGGACTCTTAAGATTCTTTGCTTCCTGCTATGCTAATGTGAAATCTGATTATTAGTCTATGCACAACACTGACAGTTCAATCCAATTACTGAGGTTACCTCAGATACTGTAGCTATCAGAAGCACTAAACTGATCTTCTTTTCAAAGCATGGAAACATTTTATTTTTAGCGGGGGGGGGGGGGG
>BHFT01031312.1:0-10239 GCA_004320025.1 Laticauda laticaudata | reverse complement strand
GGGGGGGGGGGGGGGGAATCCAAGCTTTGATACAAAGAACTTTTCAAAGTTAAAACCAGACAAAACCAAAGAAGGAAACTGTCATATTCTTTCTTGGTCTGCTTGCTAATTAGCCAGTATTCAAACCATTGTTTGCTCACTTGGCTTGCAATGTTCTGACTCTTTTTTCCCTCAGAAATTCATGTTTCTTTTTACTTGGGACTTTCATCAAAATTATTTAAGTGACAGAATAGAATAGAATAGAATAGAATAGAATAGAATAGAATAGAATAGAAAGGAATGGAATGGAATAGAATAAGAATAAGAATAGGATAGGAATAGAATAAGAAAGGAATAGAATCAAATAAGAATAGAATAAGAATAGAATAAGAATAGAATAAGAATGGAATAGAATAGANAATAGGAATAGGAATAGGAATAGGAATAGGAATAGGAATAGGAATAGGAATAGGAATAGGAATAGGAATAGAATAGTTTATTGGGGATAGTCAATGGCCCAAAATCATCAGTGTGCCTTTATTATTATATTAAATTATACAGGGCTTTTTTTTCTGAGGAGAATTAAACCTCTGGATAAAAAAATGAACAAGGCAGATCTATACAGATAGTCCTCAACTTATGACCATGAAAGTAAATTTCTGTGGCTAAAGGCCCTGTCACACTGTTGCCTCAACGGAGCAAACACGTTTGTAAAAGAGGACACAGCGCGGAACGAGAAAAATGTTCCCATCGTGCCTTATCCGCTCTCAAAAGGGGCAAAAAATTTGCATAAAGCCAAGAGCGTGATAACATACAGAAAGGAGCCTACGGGGGAGGCGCAGGCGGTGGAAGCGATGCAGAGCAGAATGCAGAGCGGATGCCGTAGAGGTTGCGTAGAGGATGGTCAGAGGTATGCAGAGCGATGCAGCGGATAGATGACAGATATGCGCATTGCTATTCGCCTTCCACCTTTCTCCGTCCGTTGCTACTATACGCTGCGCATTCCGCTTTCTGCTCCTCCCTAGCGCTCCGTTACCACTGGACGGATTTGAGTGCGCAGATGTGCAGCGGCATGCCTTCAGCGGAATAATAGCGGATGCGCTAACGGATGCCAGAACGGATGACCCTGAGCGGATGGTGTAGGCAGAATGCAGAACGGACCGAATTGGACTACTTTTCCGTGCGATAGTGTTTTGAGGCTTAGCTCAAAACCTCTGAGCGAGTAAAGGGTCAATAGATGGATGCTGGAACGGATAGAGAGGAGCTAAAACCGGAGCAGTGATTACAGAACGAAGCATCGCTTAACCACGGATGGCAAGTGTTTTTCTCCATTTTACATCCTCTTTCCATCCATTGGTGCAGTGTGACAGGGGCTTAAGCAAGGCAGTTGTCCTCCATTTTGTGACGGTTTTGCCATTGTTGACAATCAAATTGCTGAGTTGCTAAAAGAACCCAGCTGAGAATGTTCGAAATGGTGATTGCATGACCCTGGAACACTGCAACCATCATAAATACACACCACATAAATAGAAGCACATAGATTTCGATCACGTGACCATGGGAATACTGCAATGTTTAAGTGTGAAAAACGGGCATAAGTATTTTTTCAGTGCTGTTTTTTAAGTTCAAGTGGTCACTAAATGGTTAGAATGCAGTACTGCACGCTAACTCTGCCCACTGCCAGCGGTTCGATCCTGACCATCTCAAGGTTGACTCAGCCTTCCATCCTTCCAAGGTTGGAAAAACCAGGACTCAGATTGTTGAGGGAGGCAATATACTGACTTTGTAAACCAGGGGTGTCAAACTTAAGGCCCAGGTGCTGGAGGCGGCCGAGGTTCTTAGATCTGGCCCACAAGGTTGCCATAGAAACAGTGAAGGACCAGCCCACAGTGCCTCTGCTAGTGAAAATGGAGCTCATTAGGGCCACGTACGGCCTTCCTGAGTTCCATTTTCTTGGGCACAGGATTGCAAGAGGCCATCCCAGCCAAAAATTGTTTTGGCTGGCAGAGTGCTCAGGACACCACAGGTGGACCCCAACATGAGTGATGTCATATCAGAGTATATTCACAAACTGGAATAGAGCTTGGTAACAAGGTCAGCTGATGAATAGGCATAGCAACTAAGTCAGTCAATGAGGAATGTTTTGGAAACTGAAACTAGAAGTAGCCTAGGCTGGAAACTGAAACTAGAAGTAGTTTAGGCGTGGCTCTATATTAAGCTCTGCAACTCTACATCTATGTTAAGCTCTGAGTCTGTTTATTGAAAATGAAACTGCTTCTTTCCTCTGCTTGCCTGTTGAATTAAAGTGAAACTGATGTCTGTTTCTGAGCTCCTGAGTTGCTACTGAAGTTACCTGCAACATATTTCTGTCTGAGTTTGCCCCATGTTGGAGAAATCTACAACTGGTTTGTACAATCTACTTATTATGTTTATAAAGACATTAAATGAAGCATCAGCCATCTGGGTTTATTTTTCTGGCGCTAAATTAATGCTGCAAAACACTGAATATGTCATGGTGGCCTTGTCCACTGTGGTTGTGCCACCCTGGCCCCCAGAGGTCAAACAAACCCTGATGCGGCCCTCAACTAAACTGATGAGAGAGAGCTGCAAAGCACTATGAAGTGGTATATAAGTCTAAATGCAGGGGTAGGTTGCTTGGGGGTTTGGGAGAGCCCCTAGCTAAGATTCTGTGCAGTTTGGAGAACCCCCAAAGGCCACTCCTGGCTGGTCCACTCCACCCCTCCCAGGAGTCCCCACGTGGCCCGTTTTGGATGTAGGGTAAGTGCAAGGCATGCGAGAACACTCAAGGAGGGCAAAAAACGGGCCTCCCGGAAGTTCAGAAGGCCAGAAATGGGCCTGTTACCAGCTCCCAGAGAGCCGCTGGAGCCTGGGGAGGCTGCTTTCGCCCTCCTGGAGGCTCGAGGAAAACCTCTGGAGCCCAGGGAGGGCAAAAACGCACACACACCTCGCCGTGGTGCAGGAGGCCAACTAGACCACACCCACCATGGCCACGCCCAACCAGCAACCAGGCAGAGAACCCTTTGCTAAAATTTTTCAAGCTCACCCCTGTCTAAATGCTATTGCTATTGCAGTCATAAGCCAAGGCTCCCTTGTATCTTATTCCACCTCTCTGCATTTTCCCATCTGAGTTTTTTTGTGACTTTCAGCCGTTATTCGTAGAAGAGAATGGTGAAGACAGAGATTGAGAATGCTAAGCCAGGACTTCTGATGGCAGTCCTGCATTCTTCAAACATTATAGGGTTGTTTTGAGGGGTAGAAAAAGGAAAGATCACCTTTCTGAATAACTGCCCTCTTCTCCCGTGTGTGTTTCTCCATGGGAATGCTGTCAGAGCCGTAGGAATTAATTCTACGGCCACCACAGATACCGAGCATTCTCTAAGCATAAATTCCGAGGCAGTCTTAGTGTGAGATCATTTGCAGGCTGTACGACTTACACATTTCAATTTAAAGAGAAGCACCAGAAGACAAGGTCAGTCTGACTGCCTTTTCCCCCTACTGTTAAGAAACATTATTATGATAATCACCCTCCATCCTGATATCAAATTTCCAGATATTTAAGTCCCTTAAACGTTCTTTTCATTAGCATAAGCCATTTAATATGTTTAAAAGAGCCAGCTCCTCTGTTTTCCCAAGATGCTGCAACTGGAACATTAAATTAGTGCCAGGCTGGCTATTCTCTGGGTTTCAAGACCATCCCAAGTCAAAAGAAAAGGCAAATGAAATTTAAAGATAACAAATGGAGGGCAGAGAGTGGCAGCATTCATTTTAATTTTACTCCTTTCGCTCCTGCTGCTATCTTACTTCTCCTTTTCTATTGAGTACAAACACCTGATCATATAATCATGTGGGAAGCCACCCCCTGCTAGAAGAATGAAATATTTTGAGGAATATTTAAAAAAAAGGCAGGATAAAATATTTCCCCTAAAAGATAAATACAAAATCTGAAGGAAGACAGAAACTCAGAGCCTCTCAGCTCCCTGCCCCCAGCAGGTATTTTGTGCCCTTTAAGAAAGACTGGGCCATCCTATCTAGAAAGCAAAAGACCTTCAGCTCCAGGTTGGTGGAATTAAGACATGACCCTTCAGGACATAATAGGATTAATCCACTAGCAGCAGAGCTCTAACCCTAACCCTAACCCATCACACAATTTCCTTAGGACATCACATCACCCTCCAAACTTCAACTAAACTTAGCTCAGACAACTTATAGAGTCAGCTATGACCCTTACATAACCCCTACAGCAGCCAATAGAATACATGTTCTTGCACAGGAACAGGAAGCTCAAACACCCAGAGATAGTATAAAAGCCACTCACTATCAACTTCATGTGGTCAGCTGCCTAGAACCCACGTTGCTCTGCTTCATCATTAAACCATCTTTCCAATCAGCCACCATGTTTCCACTGTCTTTCTCCCGGTTTGGAACTGAACCAGATGGATATTTCTTCCAACAACCATAATGGCTGTGAAATATGGTTCAGTCAGATTTTCAGGGTCAAGGCTTAAACAAGAAGCAGAAATTCTTTGAATCTCTCACTCACACCTGAATACTGCATCCAGTTTTGGTCACCATATTATCGAAGAGATGCAGAGATTCTGGAAAGAGTGCTCAAAACGGCAGCAGAGATGATTAGGGGGCTGGAGGCTAAAATCAATGAACAATGATTGCAAGAATTGGGTATGACTAGTCTAGAGAAAAGGATTAGGAGTGACATTATAGTAGTGTCCTTGTATTTGAGAGGCTACTGCAAGGAAAAGGGGATCAACTTATTTTCCAAAACACCAGAGGGCAAGACAAGGAACAATGGATGGAAACTAACCAAGGAGAGAAGCAACCTGGAGTTAAAGAGAAACTTTCTAATAATGGTCCCAAAGGTGCTTTTTCAAGAGGCAACTGGACATTCTGGTTTTCCTTTGAAGACATTTTGCTTCTCATTCAAGAAATCTTTTCAGGTCTTGGTTGAAGAAGAGCTGAAGAAGCTTCTTGGATGGGAAGCGACATGTCTTCATAGAAATACCAGAAAGTCCAGTTGCCTCTTAAAAAAGCATTTTTGGGACAACCATGACCTGGATGAATAAGAATCTCCATCACAGACTTCCTAACAGGGAGAATAATTAACCAGTTGAACAGCTTGCCTTCAAAAGTTGTGGGTGCTCCATCATTGGAGGTTTTTAAGAAGAGACTGGACAGCCTTTTGTCTGGAATGGCATAGGGCCTCCTGCTTGGCAGGGGGTTGGATTAGAAGACCTACAAGATCCCTTCCAGCTCTATTCTGATTGATTGATTTGTTCCTGGGTGGATCAAAAGGAAAATGAATTTTAATGGTCTTGCTAACCTCTCTGATGCATCTTGGGAGTATAGAGCTCCTCTGATATAATTGTATCCATTGGTTATCCTTAACAGGGGATTAATTTCTTTCTCAGAATGACTCTTGAGTTTCTTTGATTGATGGCATCCATGAGTCTTCAATAATGGTCTACTCGATGGTACAGCCCCTTCTCAGGAATGGCACAGGGTCTCTGCTTGGCAGGGGGTTGGACGAGAAGATCTCAAAGTCCCCTTCCCATTCTATTTTGATTGATGGATTGATTGAATTTCCATTGAATTCCCACCCTTCTGAAGCAAAGAAACTCAGATCATAGAAAGACATCTGTTCCTCGTGCCATGATCTGGTTTTTTTTAAAGTGTTCCAAATGCAATTTGCACATTTACACATCAGAAGGCATAAGGCAGCAAGTTATGGGAAGCATACAGTGCACTTGGCTCATTACCATTCCTGCTCATGCCTGCTCGATCACTGATGGAGTAATTATTAAAGAAATGGAGGCTGCCTTTGGGCCTGCGATTACATATTCCACTCTAGCGCCGTACATTGACTTGTGACCATATGCAGTTGTGTACCAGAGCATTCCCCATTAGAGCATACTATCCATAGCAACCATATGCTACAGTCACATACAACCACATTGCTGCAGTCACCTGAGAGGTGCACTATTAGTCTTCTTTAAATTGGTACGGCCAACCAGCGTAAAAAGAAACAGAATGAGAGACGGTGTGGCAGAGCAAGGAAGAAGTAAAAAAACAACAACACAGGTGGTTCTTGACTTATGACCAAAACTGGACCCAAAATTTCTGTTGCTAAGAGAGACAGTGATTAAATGAATTCTGCCCCATTTTACGACCTTTCTCGGCTCTGTTGTGAAGTGAATCACTGCAGCTGTTAAGCTTAACACAGGTGTGAAGTAAATTTGATTTCTCCATTAACGTTGTCCCAAAATATGTTCACATGACACACACACACACAGACACACCGGGACATTGCAATCGTCATAACTATGAACCAGTTGCCAAGCATCCAAAATGTAATCATGTGACCATGTAGGGATGCTGAAATGGTCGTAAGCAGGGGTGGGATGCTGAGAGTTCACAGGGGTTCGAGAGAGCCCCTAATTCTGTGCAGTTTGGAGAATCCCCAAATCCCACTCATGGCTGCCCTGGTCCATCATGCTCCACCCCTCCCAGGAGTCCCCACATAGTCCATTTTGAATGCAGGTAAATGCAGGGTGCACACAGAGGCTCGGGGAGGGCAAAACATAGGCCTCCCAGAACTTCAGGAAGACCGGAAATGGGCCCGTTTCTGGCTTCCAGAGAGCCCATGGTGCCCAGAGAGGCCATTTTCTCCCTCCTGGAGGCTCGAGGAAAGCCTCCATTGCCCGGGAAGGGCAAAAATGTTCCCACCCATCCCTGTTGTGGTGCAGGAGGCTGACTAGGCCACGTCCACCATGGCCATGCGCACCCAGCAACCAGGCAGAGAACCCATTGCTAAATTTTTTGAAGCCAACCCCTGGTTATAAGTGTGAAAAACTAACATAAATCCCTTTTTTTTCAACTTGGAACAATCACCAATTCCCAGTGCCTTCACTGCCGCACCAAATTTGCTTTCTTCAAGTTCAAATTCAAATGGAAAAGTGCTTGGGCAGAAAATATCCGAGCGCCATCATCATCATCAAAACTTTCTGGATCAATCCAAGCTGCTTTTTTCGGCAGAAGAAGACTATGCCAAATGGACTGTTGCCATATACTGTTGACCTACAGCAATAGACCTAGGAGTCAACAGAGGGTGAAAATTATTCTCTTTCCCTTCCAAGCCTTGTGGTTCTGTCAAACATATCACCCAAGACCACCAAGGAAGTTCTTGTCAGTGTTCCAATGAAACTCCCCATTTCCATTCAGCGCTCAAGTCAGAATTTATTAGAAAAGTCATGTTGGCACACCTGGGAAAACCCAAATCTGAAAGTTCCGGGTTTTCCCTTCTAAAATAATTTCAAAGATCCCTCCCCTTCACCACATGGCGCAATCAAATCTTTGTCCCAACTGGAGACATTCCTTGAGACACATCTCTCCAGGTGCAGGGCAACATGTCCTTGACTTTCTGAGAAAGCATGTCGTTGAGTCTAATCTTCCACCTCTCTATGAAATCCCCCCTCCCAAATACCCAGGCACAAAATGTGGCAGCCTCAAAGCTTCTAAGTGAAATATGGCTTCCAAGGCTGACAGTTCTCCTTTTTCATTTTTTTTTGAGGGGGGCGGGTTAATTGTGCTGAGAATTGAACCGGTGGACCACATCTTTTTCCATCAAAGCTGCAGCTGTTTAAAGATGGTTGGACATGAATGATGTTGAGGGTACAGAAATATTCTCAGCCAGTCATCCAGAAGTCCGCAGATTTGCATGAATAAACAAGCCAACTCACACAGTTCAGACTGGTTAAAGCCAGGGGTGGGATTCTTCCGGTTCGCACCTATTCGCTAGAACCGATTGTTCATATTCTCAGCAGTTCGGAGAAATGGTTGTTAGAAGAAATTACTGGCCTAATCCNCATTCAAAGTTACAATGGCACTGAAAAAAGTGACTTATGACTGTTTTTCACACTTATGACTGTTGCAGCATCCCCACAGTCATGAGAGGACAGGAGAGGAGATGTGTGCCTCGATGTGAGTGATGTTGAGTTGGCCACGCCCAGCCAGTAACATGACTACTAAGCCATGTCCATCCAGTCACATGACCACCAAGCTATGCCCACCAACTAAGCCAAGCCCACAGAACCAGTTGTTAAAAATTTGAACCGCACCCCTGGTTAAAGCTGATTTTACTCACAAACAACAAACTCCCCATCTGGCAAGAATGGCAGTGAGCCAATCAAGGTTAGCACTGCGAGCATCTGCCTCCCAGCACTATTTACAACCACTGCCACCCCTCCTCTAGACACATCTATCTCCTGCAATCCGCCTCACTCTAACAATCCCATTTACCTCACTTCGGTGATTTAATTGTAGGTTATCTCTCCCTGCCTCTCCTAATGCTACCTTTCACCCCTGCCTATCCCCATTCACCAATGCATTCACCCTTTCATGGACACCCTCCCCAAACAGCCCCCTCAGGTCACTGAGCATCTTGGAAAAGACCCACCATGCCCCCAAGCGCCGAACACAGACTTCGGGGTATTCCCCATACCCGTAATGATGTCATTCACGGCTGGGCTTCCCTCAAAAACCTCCAAAGCCATATTCACCACTCGAGCTTGCTCCAGGTTCGTCATCAGCTCAGCGAGATCAACAGCAGTGTGGAGGAAGGCACCAGGATTCCCCACAGCCATGTCCGTCCCATCCCTGTCAGAAGTGGCAGGCTCCAAGGTAAGGATCGCCATGCTCGGAGCCCGGCAAATATTTGCATAGTTATCTCTGTTCTAACAGAGCCAGAAAAAATCATCTTGTACCCACAGTGCACGCTCTAGTTCTTCGACTCATTGTGTAATGTTTTCTTCCACTTCCTTCTTTTTTCTGGCAGTCCTGCTGAGCTGACTCACTAGGGCTTGTTTGTGTTTGTTCCTCAGAGGGATGAGTGAAGAACATGAGGGATGTATGTGATTAGCAGAGGTGGTATTCAGCCAGTTCAGACAGGTTCTGGCATACCAGTAGCGGAAATTTTGACCAGTTTGGAGAACCGGCAAAGACCATCTCTGACTGGCTCCGCTCCTGCCATTACCTCTCCTATATTTCCTTATTTTTTAGCTCAGCTGATTGCACCTCAGTTCAGCTGAGCTAAAAAACAGTTCAGGTAACTTTCCAGCATTGATAGAAATCTGTAGCGTTGACAGAGATCTGCACACGTGCATAGAACTGCAAGGACAAAAATTGGAAACCCACCACTGGTCATGAGTACAGCCACCACTGAACCCAAAATTTCTGTTGCTAAGTGAGACATTTGTTAAATGAGTTTCACCCCATTCTACAGCCTTTCTTGCCTTCTTCCTTGAACTTTAACCAATGGTGGGATTCAAAATTTTACTACAGGTTCTGTGGTCATGATGTGGCTTGGTGGGCATGGCAAGGGAAGGTTACTGCAAAATCCCCATTCCCTCCCCACCCCACTAACCTGCTTTCCAACTCTGTTCTCCTGTGCAGGGCAACCAAAGGACACCCAGCCAATCAGCTGAGACTCGGGAGGCAAAGAATAGATGGGGGCGGGGCCAGTCAGAGATGGTATTTGCTGGTTCCCTGAACTCCTGAAAATTTCCGCTACCGGTTCTCCAGAACTGGTCAGAACTTGCTGAATACCACCTCAGATTTTAACACATTTTACAATCTTCCTGAGCACCATTGTTAAGTTAGTAATATGGTTGTTAAGCGAATGTGGCTTCCCCATTGACTTTGCTCGTCAGAAGAGCCTCAAAAGGGGATCATCTGACCCCCTGCAACCATCATAAATCTGAGTCAGTCACCAAGTGTCTGAATTAAACTGATCACTTGTATATCAAATGATTGGATTGATCAAACTGTTATTGGATGGCACTCTACCCAACTAACTTCATATCAATTCAGTTAAATTCAAAGTGAAGGTATGTTTGTCATAAAAGCTTCAGGCATATAAAGTAATAAAAGTGGCATGAAAATCTCACAAATAGAGTTGCTCTACTTGAGCGGAATGGGCAGTCTCCAAATTTGATATATGAAGGTCTAATACTGGACAATGTTTAAATTTGATGAGGGAGGGAGGATTGATTCTGAGGCTCCTTGCCAGCTCCTTTAGTGTTTTTTTAAAACATCTGACCACTTGCTGAATTTCTACCAAGAAAGAAAGAAAGAAATTTGATGAATGGATGAATGGAGGGATGGAGGAAGGAAGGAAGGAAGGAAGGAAGGAAGGAAGGAAGGAAGGAAGGAAGGAAGGAAGGAAGAAAA